>MU390264.1:265519-305764 GCA_022578715.1 Nemania sp. FL0916
GCACCTGGTCGCTGTTAGGGCATAGCAAGGTATAAGGGGCCTGCGGTCACGTGGGCGCTAACCTGTTGTTTCGTATAACCAATCATTAGAGCACGCAAGATTACCGTCCCGCATGAAGAATGCAGAATCTCAATCTATAATATATTATACATTTAACTGAAAAATCTTTCTATGAAACCGACCGAAAATCCTGTGCACATGACCATCACCATCATTCCTCAATATCCGACTTTTGAAGCAGCTTCCCATCAAGCAAACTGCCTACATGCGTCTTCGAGATATGTTGACCGTTTCGGCGAATCGTCGAAGTGAGTATCTGCAGAAACTTGACTGGGCTTTTGTCAAATTTAGACTCGCCATTGACGTCGCGCAGGATATACCCATCTGTCGCAACAACTTCGCCTTCCTTTGGCACATCGTCTGCAAGGCCTAAGAATCGGCAGGTTTCTTGGTAGTCTTCAAATTCGGTGAAGTACAGCTGGCCGGCGAAGAGGTTCAATTGCACTAAAAGAGCACGGGAGATCTTGAGCTGCACTGGCCGATCTGGGATGCTGTAGAAGTCTAGGCGGTCGAAGGAGCGGTGAACTGTGTGGGATCGTGGCTTGTAGAGATGTAATGTCACCCGGGCCGACGGCGACGACTTGAATTTTGGCATTAGCTGTTCGGCTTCGTAGGGGCTAATGATCAGTAGATTGTCGATAGCGTCGCTGCCTTCGGCGTGGCTTGAGATGATCCACTGCACTGGACGCTGGAATAAGTCGGAGACATGACCATTCTCCGAAGCCTTCACCGTACTAATGAAGTCGGTTGTCACGAAAAGATGACCACCACTTAGTTGCGATGCATCGAAGTCTTGGGCAGCGCTCGTGTCTTGCAGTCCGCTGAACGCTTGCATGTAGCCTGTTGACCTCGGCACCATATGGCCTGTAGCAACAAACGTCTCGATGTCGTGGTGAAGTATGTGCTCGACTGGCTGTGCAGGAGGTGGTCGCTGTACCTGACGCTCGTTCTCAATCTCAGGCGACAATTCGCGTTCCTGCTCCTCTTCTAGTGTGCTTGAATGGAAATCCAAGCACCCAACTTCGTTGCATCGCTCCCTTATTTCATCCAGTTTAGCACTTCCTGAGCATCGAGTGTTGGCCATGAATGTTGTGTCCTCAGCAGAGCGGGGGCGATATCTATTATATATAGACTGAGCTTCGTCCTCGAGGAAGTCCAGCGCAGCGCTGTGTGTCATAGTCGTGTCTCCGTCCGCCCGACAACCTGCCCAGATCTCTTCTTGATGTAAGAACCTATCACCTTGCGCAGCCCAAAGTGGCATGCTCCTCTTGATCTCTGCGAATGTTTCCGAGATCGCCCAGTGCAGTACATGCTCTACCTTAATGGCTGTGTCTGGCGATATTCCAGTGCGCTCTTGAATTTTCGCCTCAATCTCGGCATTGATGCAAAAAATAACTGACTGGCCCTTCCCTAGTTTTCTCAGTCTCATGCATGCTGAGAGACGTTAGCACGGAGGCTCGGAAGTATTCTGATCAATTTCAGACTCACCTTGTACTAGTCTATCCTTGGTCACGTTTGCTCCGAGGGTGACGGCAGCCCTGTAATCCTCTGGCATTTTAAGATCAATGCCTCGCGTATGCGCTTCATCCAAGAAAACCAGGCACGAATCGAGCTGGGTCGCGTACGAGGATGTCTGCAAGAGCTCTACACGTCCTCGGCGATCAACGATAGATAGCTCGTCATCATCATCCACGAAGACCACGGCTTGCGTCTTAGTGTCCGAGACCATACTCAGCCAGCTCTGAGCAACCTCTAGATTATTCATCTCCAAAATCTGCGCCCCAACATCCAGGATCACTCGGGCGGGCTTCTCCAATTTGATGACGGTCTCGATGAAATGCTCAGCATCTGTTTTACCGATATCAGCTCTAAGGGGTAACAAAACGGTCGAATTTTCTGGTTGAAGAAGATACTCTAGAACCAGGGCATTGGTATGAGTCTGAGATGGAAGATCAAGATGTTTTATGTCGGTGGGAAGGAGTTTGCTAGAATCGTTGGTGCCGCTGAAGCCTGTTGTCACATTGTCTTTAGCTTTCCCAATATCCCACCCAGAAGCAGAGAGCTTGTGGGGAAATTCTTTCAACTGCTTTGGGAAGACAATATGTCCCAAGAAATAATCGATAACACTTTTTCCGCGTCGAAGATGTGGAAAGATGTCGTTAACGCATTGGGGGCGGTCTTTTAGATTGATACCTTCCAATTGGCGAAATGATGCCGGCATATGAGGCGAATCTTTCATCCAAGCTGAGTACTCTACGCTCGCTTGGTCAGAATCGACTAGATGCTCGAATGCAGTAAAGAGCTCTTCGTTTTCGAGCCCACCGTAGTAGTACGTCAACTGTGTCAGAGCGATTACTACGTCTGGATGGCTAAATTCTGACCGGGGTGTTGGATTGTCTTTTGCTCTGTAAGGCACAGCTAGCTTAGTCGGCGGAGAACGAGTGTTCGTACTTCCAAAGTTAACTCGCCAGCGCTTCTGGCTTAGCACGTATGTGAGCAGCCCTCCGCCGAGGATGCCGCGGAGCAGAAGCAATAGAGGCTTCGTGCTCTCGGTCCAGAATGCACCGTGATCTGGCATTTCCACAATCTCTATTTCCTGTTTGCTGAGGTTGTATTGGGTGATGTATTTGAAGATGGTTTTTCTGACATCCTCCTGTTGTCGTGCTATGGGAAAACCATCGAAGCCTTTATTGCAAATATGCTCTGCTACCTTCTCCACTAGAAGTTTGCCAGCATCCGTCTTTAGGATGCGTATCTTGGGGAACCCGCCATTATTCTGATGATTGACATCGATATCAAGAGACCCAGGGAGCCGATCCGCGACTTCGGGTGCCAAAGAACGAACTAAGTCAAGTATTTGTTGCATACATGCCCAGCGCGCTGGGCCCAGTTCAATGGGTTGCTGAGAGCCTATGGTATAGACTAGCTCGAACTTCGGACTGAAATTTTCGTCACTCTCGTCGACTATGTCTCGAGAGTCATGATCGAAAAAGTCTTGGATGCCTATCAGTGACTTGCCAATGTTTTGTTTGACAGGGTCTTTGCCACAGTAGCATTCGATTCCTAGCAACTGGAAGGAGAGAAGGTGTTCAGGCTGTACTAGCAAAACACCCCCGGTATCCTTACATTCCCTCAAGATCTCGCCTATAATATTCACTTTCTCTGTTGAGTCAATGCGTAGGGAGCGTGAAAAAGGCATGTGATAGACCCTACGGTCTAGAAGATTGCCTAGCTTTGAAGTAAGCATGTGTATCATTTGTTTCGATTGTGGCTTCGCAACTATGACCCGGACAAGCCGCGAACCATTGGCCAATTCCGTGGCTACCATTGGTACAATCACGGAACTTTTTCCCTCGCCCATGTTCAACTGCATTACAGCGTTACTACCGGACCCCGGGTCTTTCATTTCACATGCAATTAGCTTTTGCACGCCGCGGATCATGATTTTGCTCTCAATTTCGAGTAGTAGCCACTCTGGGTGCTCCATTGGATCCCAGGTGCGAATATTAAGGAGTTCCTTCACCAAGTCTTCATCGCTTTGAGAACTGGCGGCCTTGAATAATCTCTCTGCTCTCTGACAAGCCGTGAGAGCCAGACCGTAGAGAGCAATGCATTTCTTCCACTCTTGAGAAAGTTGTTCCCATGCCCCATGACTCAATTGCTGTATGAAGAATAATGGGGAGTATCTCGGCCCATGACCGAGCTGCAATGCTTCACTATGAGTATTACGTGAAGTCGAGGTGAGCTGAACATAGATACTATCTGCATATTCTTTGCAGTCTTCCCAGTGCTGGCACAGATACTCCATAGAGTAGGTAGCACGCAAACTCAGATATTGACCAGGTTTCTGTCCTTTCAGAGATTCCAGAGATAGCATGCTGGCTTGGAGCCCGTCGAGATAGGAATTTTCGTATGAAGACTGTGTTGCGAAATGTCTCACGGAATCAATTAGTCCAGAGAGGCAAGGAGCTTTTTTCTCGTGATTGTCGCTTGATAAAAGGAGGTGCACTTCGGGGATTGGGTTGGAGAGCATAGGCGCTGCGTTGGCAAATACGTCTCCGACGGAAATGAAGCCGCAAGTTCTCGATGATGGTGCTAACTGGATGGGCTCGGGTAAATACCAGAGACTTAGCGGAGAGCAACTCAGCCTCAAGAGGATGCTTTCGAGTTGCTGTGTATATGTGAAGAGGAGACGATTGCTGTACCACTCTCGAAAGTATTGACTCATAGTAGACTCGAGTTGTTCGAAATTTACGTAGTCACGTATACTCGTCTCTACATGATCCAAAGGAAGTAGCTCCTCTCTTGGCCATTGCTCGAGGAAACGTGAAGATAGAGCGTGAACAGCTTTGGCTTTGTTGTACTGATACTGATCGTCGCGACGGTTTTCAAATATGGAATGACTTTCCCACGGATGTTTCACCATTGAAACTTCTGGCGAGCGATACCAGGGTAGGGTGGTCGAGCCGACAATAGTTTCTAGCCGGGTCATACTAACTTCATGTCCTTTGACTGGATGGCAATATCGAAGTGAAGACAAGCTAGTATGCTTGAATTCATCAGTTGTAAAAAAGAGCGCCAGCACCTGTGAAAGACTTATGTCCTTTTCATTAATTGCTAGAGCTGACAGCCAAAACATAATATTGAATTTGTTCGCCGTAGCACTGTGGGCTGACAGGAACCTGTGGATTGTTGGCCATTGAGAGAAATCTAGCTTGGAGTTCGCGGTTCTTGCGCTATATCGCAATTCTGACACACGTAAATCGCTTTCTGCGCTTCGCATAGATTCTGTGCTTGAAAAACGTTCCCAAAGCCAGCCGTTCGTGCGTATGTTTGTGTGAAGCGCTGTGTGTCCATGATAGACGATGCTCGATAATGCATATACATGAGTTACGTGGCATGAAGCCTGGTCACGATCACGACCGCGATGCCGAACGTCGTAAGCCACGGTATGATCCTCGGCGCCAAAACCTGAGATGCAGAAAGTTGAAGCACGTATACAATCCCGTTCTATCAAATGTTCGTTCGTATCGATGTGATTACCAAGATCTAACAGTGTAGTATCATAACTTGGATAGAACAAGCTCATTCGTTTCGCCTGCCCAAAGATCGATGCCACGATTTTGAAGAATGCGTTGTGCTGGGACAAACAACTAAGGTCCGGCTCCCATGAGACAGTTTGCATCTCCTGTTTACGGCGAGGATAGTACTCTCGTCTCGGAGTTAGCCGCGCAATCTTTATGAGAATATCAACATGGCTGGGCGATAACTGGTCGAAAGACCGCACACCTGCTGAGTTCAACGTCCATAGTGCTTGCTCAACCCCCGTTCGGCGCGTAAGAGGGTCTGGGAGATAGTAAGATGTTAATGCGTGCAGATATGAGACAAATAGTTTGCCTTGCAAGTCGCCATTGTCAATCAGCTGTCCAAGTTCACTATCCACATAGAATGAATGCACTTTGACCAGTGATGGTTTTGCCACTGTTATCCGTATATGGTTGTGATCAGGCTGCCACGATACAAGGCCTTCGGGGACGAGCACAAGTCGCCGATTGCTATCTTTCAATATCAGCTTGTTACTGAAGCCGATCAAAGTTCCAAGAGATTGATCATTGTCAATTGACATGCCTCTGAACTCTCTTGACCGCACCATTGATCCGCCTGGTGAAAGATAAAACCCAAGTTGAAGAGCAGGTATTTCAACCTCTAAGGAAGATTGCTGGTCGTCCGGGATGAGTATATGTATATCAAATTTCTCGGCAAGCGGCATCAACAAATTTGATATATTTGTAGATGTTGTACTGTTCACCCCAAGAATAGTAGCAGCCTTGTTTCTCAGTCTCCAGCCTCTGGTAGATCTAGACAAAACCCAGGCCGACCCGTCCGAATCCCAAGGTGATTCTAGACGCCTGAATTCCACGCGGTCATTTTTCAGGTCGTACCAATGAATAAAATCACATGAAAAATGAGCCGGGAAGATCTCTCGGATAAGACGGGCTGGGATGGTCTCATAAGTTGTAATGGGATTGGACGCTTGGACAAGTAGATCCGAGCCTCCAAACATCATCCTCAGCCCGAAGTGGAGGTCGTAGCCTTCATGTTGCCTCTTAGCCGAAAATTCCATACCAGCAACAGTGGTCGGCATGACTTCTACAGAAGTGCGGCCGAAAAGCTTCGGCCATATCGGATGTGCTTCGTAGTTCAACGGAGGCGAACTTAGTGGAATACCATTTACCAAAAGCTCCCCGCTCAGCAAGTTGTAGTGGACCCATAAATGAATGCTCTGTTCGTTTAACACCGTTTCGGTGACCAGCCAGTGCGATGTGTTGTTCGCTATTTGCCAATCACCCCGTGGGCAAAATGCCGACCAGGATTTCTTCACTGCATGAGAGATACCGGAATGTGTTTCAGAGAGAATAAATAAGCTACGATACAGCAGCCTGCCGAATCGATCGTGAAGACAATCAAGTATCAGATCCGAACCCGAAGCTCTGACACGTTTCCCTTCTTGGATGAGGATAGAACATTGGACGAAGATGGAAGCGTCAGATTCCGATCCCAGGATAATAGAAAGATGCCTACCCTCAACATCAAAACATGAGGCACATATAAGGGCTATATCAACACTTTTAGACTTGAGGTACTCGCGGTCATCTTCTGTAGAGCCCTTGTGCGACTTGTCTTTAAGTAGCCCAGCCCAGGCAAAAGTTCCGGTACGGAGAGCTCTGAGTATATCGAGGCACTGTTGCTGTATTTCCTCCGAAGAGGTCAACGACATGACCCGAGTCGTTATTGCCGCAAAAACGATCACAGCCTGAGCAGACTCCCAATTCTCCCTGACTCTATGCCAAGCCGTTTCCACACTCTCGAGCAGGCGACGAGAAAAGTTACGATCGTCTAGAATAGTGTGGCTAGCCCGTAGCAACTTATTATCGCGAGGCCCTGCCTGGTATAGACATTGAAGAATGAATATCGCGGTCTCCTCTTTCTTAAAGTCGACAGAGGGGGCGGCTAGCTGCAGTAGAATGTTGTAAAGTTGAATAAGGTGACCGAGCGGCAGTATGGCCAGGTCTTTCATTTCTTCGATGGCCATATGCATCGGAGTTTCGGATTGGTCCGCAAGAACGTTATTCGGAGCCGGCCCGTCTGGCGAGCTTGCAGGACGTGACAGATAGTTCTGGAGGCCCTTTGACCGTTGAGGTAGCTTGTATGTGCACAGCTCGAGTACTTTTGGGGTGAGCGCAAATGGCTCTATGAATTGGTCCACCTCAGAGTCAAAATATCGATAGTTCAAGCCGTTATCAACACATACACTTCTTGGCGTAGCTGTCGAGACGGCTGGTGAATGCCAGTGCGTAACGACCACAGGCTTCTCCTCCGAAAGCAGCCCGATATATGATGAACAAGATGACCCCCTTGGGAGATGAGGGTCATTCTCCAGAGAATATGACGCGACGGGACGTGTCGCATGATTATATTCCATCCCAATGGTGTTTCGAAGAAGGTAAAAGGTCGCCTGACGCCAGGATTGAAAGTATGACGGTATGAAACGTTCAAAAATGACAGCTTTCGCCTTTTGGACACTTTGAGGTAGTGGCCACTCGTGGACATCGATCTGTAGATTCGCTGCTTGCATTTCGTAGCCGCACTTTTTGCAGCTATTTTTCATATGTTTCAATTCATAGCAGTCCTTGGTATAATCGATGAGGACCCTCGTATCTTCGTGTTCCATATCCTGGGCCATCGATATAAGGTCATCGTGTTTTGCCTTTAGATTTTCGAGCTCTTTCAACTTGGCTTCTTTCTGCCTAGCGGCGCCTTCAACAATGTGTTTGTATGCTGCCTTCAGTTCTACAGACTCGTCGAAACATCTCACGGGGAAGCAGTCTTGACTGTCCAACTCGAAGTATAATTTTCTCGGCTGAAAACGGGCTGCAGAGGACCGCTCATTTAAGTGACTCTCGAGGTTATATAATCTTTGAATTTGTGATTGAAATGGTAGAAGGAGGTTCTGAAGAACGTGTATCGGGATGCCGGGATCATACTCTCCAAGGAAGCTGGACAGACTGACAGCAGCTTCATCGCAAGCGACCCACAGCTCGAAGATCGTGAGCAGCATGGCTGAGTATGCCTCAGGGTTATGTAGGTAATAGGGACGAGCCAGAATGTGATATGATTCCATGAGACAGCAAAGCTTGATGCATGCTACATCGACGTTGGTCCGACTCCATTGTAGACAGTGGTGTTCTACCCAGGTCTCAAAAGCCTCTAAGTTAGCAATGACTTCGCCTCTGTCATCATTCGAGAAAGCATGTGGGAGCTGAGGTAAATCGTCGGGTGGGAAAACCATGAGAGTCGAGGCCGGTCGAAAACTGCCCGTAATTTGTTCTCGCCGCCGGCTACTGATCCAATCGATATATGTATCTAGCTCTGGAATGGACACACAAGTATCGGCAACAAAATCAAGCTCAGATAACTTTCGCAGCTCCACATTTTTAGACGCTCGTTGCTGAATTGCAGACCAAGTCTCGCAAGTAATGACATAGGCACCCTTCATGATATCTTGAACATAGCAGCGAGCTCCGGCGTCAATTGCGGAGCCGATTTTCTGCAGGCGTTTGGAGAGTTTGGCATTCATCAGAAACAGAACTTCACTAGAGAGCGGCGAATCCTTGGCAAGCTCCAGCACACGGCATAATATGAATATTATAGCCTCTTTATAAACCGTATCTGCTTCTGCTGGCGTTGTCTTCCGGTTGAAGCTAAGCTGTAGAGTAACGCGGATGAGTACCCACAATTGCGAGCGACGCCATGGCGAACGAGCATCGTTCCAAAGTATATCGTCGCGCATATTTTTGATGATAATGGGACAATTTGCAGGCTCGCCTACGGCCCTGAGAACGCCATATAGGACCTCACTAATCATACCGGGATGATTGGTATCACGGTCTTCGTGGTGTGCGCTACCCGCCTTTTTCGATTTTGGCTGCATTGCCTCGACGGGGTGCTTGCTCATGTCTACGAGGGTTAGGGTGATCGCGTCTTTAAACTCGCATTGTTGGAAAATTGATTCGCCAACGACGACAGACGCACCGGGAAAGGAGCGTTGGAGTCTGCCTCTTGTTGTCATCGTATCATGGTTACTAGGTGAGATCTCAAAGGCGTCAAAAAAGATGCCGTTTTTAGATTTACTAATAAGGACCCCTGCATTTTGCTCTCGAACGAGGAGCGGTATAACTGCGTCTGCTAAATGTTAGCCTGTAATTATCAGTCGTTCAAGTTACTATGCTAACCCTCTGTAAGCGTCGCCAGGAGGTGGCGAACTTTAGCTTCGGAGAGAGAGCCGTCCACCCCCGAGTAGGCTTGCCGCATGTTCTGGATTGTGATTATAGCGGCCTCGGCGTGCTCACGGCGTGCTGGGGTGGTGAACCTCTTCCAGAGGAGTAACCCATCGATGACGGTCGACAACAGTTCTATCTCGTACTGTATATTGAAGTCGTCATTCTGTGGCAGCTTGGGTGGTAGGAAAAGATGATGAAATATGTATGACAAGGCTGTAGAGTTTGTAGGCATCTTGCGAGTATTGCTGTTGATGTTGCGAATCTGGGTATCCTACAAGAGAATCGTGAACAACGAAAGAAAGTGGGATGAATGGAGGAAACGCGGTCAACCAGAAAAGCTAAGTAGGAAGAATAGGGAGAATACAATACCATGTGCATAAAAAGAAAGATGTCGTGAAACATAGGGCAAGGCATAGTTGGCACAGGCTAAGCGAGCAGCGCCACCAAGGTTGAATGTTGGTAATGCACCTGCGTCAGCACCTAACATCCACTGGGTAAGTGTTATGGTTAGCTGCAACCTTGTTATATCATAATTTGCGTATCATATTGTGATAGATGTGATGCTGAACGCTCATGGATGTCGAGGTAAGTTGGGAATCAAAGGCATAATTTTTCCGAACGGAAGGCTCATAATTTCAATTGTAGGCACCTAGGTTAGGTAGCTAAGGTTAGGTACAGTACTTCGTACCTAGCCACCGTAATCAGCTTACGTAAGTAATGCCGCTGAAGCTGTAGTACTGTACAGTATTATATGTACATATATACTGTACATACCTTGATTGCTATTACAGGTACCCCTCCCAGAGCCATCTTCCTTATGAGGGGGACCGACGGACGATAGGCCATTCAGACCGCTCTGACAACCTAGTATTTTCAAATTTCTTATTTTTTGAGAAGATGGATTTTGCTACTTACTGTATTTAACTTTGTCTGATTTTCAACTTTTTACTACGAAGTATATCAATGCCTTTTTATTAGCTTTGAGAAATATATAGACTAGATTCGTGGCCGTGCACGAGATACGGAGGTGAAGTGAAAGATATCTTTATTTTCCGCATTTGCGATGCGGTCTTAATGGGTTACTATACGGATAGCTATTAAAACTACACCACCAGCCTGCTATTACTTCAATAAATACCGGTACTCCGTATTACATTGCGCATAATTACTGCGCGGCTTATAGCTGTAGCAATCGTGTACATTTACGGCGCCAGTTCGCTTCGCGCCTTTCTACCATGAAACATTGAAAAGCAAACTCAAACACTAGCACCCCATCTGAGGTGCGTATAAATGCATCAAAATCTACTTACCTAAGTACCTAGGTAGGCAGTTATGTGTTTCTTAAGTGTAGCACTAGAGAAATTGCACAGTGTAAAGTCGCTACATCCAACGGATTACTTTACCACCCACCTTCATCGCCGTGCAGATCGAAGCCAAAGACAAATTGATTCAAGCAAGCTTACATGAACAGTTCGGTATTGAAAAGAATAAGAGACCCTCGATGTAATGCTTCGAAGATAGTCCTTGCCATTGGTACCTGTAATTGTCACTTACTTACGAGGTACATGCAGATAATATAGAGTTTTTGATAATGTGCTGTTGTTAGTCTCTCTTAGCCAAGTAGTTGGCAAAAGCCATCTGAGAGCACATATCTTTTCCTTGGATCTTTGTTCATTAAGTCTACCTACGTACGCTCCCTAGACCAATTCCATGTCCTAATTGGGTGTTGTTATTTCAAGTTAATATTTTCACTTGAGGCGTACGTGCCTTCACATCAGACGGCATGCCATCCTACTGTTCTTCTTCTTCGATGGAGCAGTGACCACCCCTGACTGCTAGAGGACAATATCAAATGGGATTCAATGTCGAAGGGATCTTATTTTTCTCGAAGAAGTCGTTCTCATTTCAGGTGATATGTCATTAGCGTAGCTGCCGTATCATGATGTATACCACCGCTGCACTTTTCTAGTACATACTTTGTCACAAGATGCAATTACAGGTTTAGCGATGAACAGACTAGATTTGTCATGAGAACGAGTAGCAATGCGTTTGCATAGATTAGAAATGATCAAAGTATGGCTTACTTAAGAAGCTCTTCCACCAACAACCAAACCAAACATGTCCATCGACATGATAACTATCACACTCATTATTAACGTTGCCTCTGTGGAGTTCAGATGCCGCTGTTATATCGGCTAAAAGCGTCAGAAGTGTTTAGTTTCTATGAATGCTGTGGACCTATAGATTCAAGAATTACAATTTTCAATCCGCTCTGTAACTAATTGTGTTACACTAGATAGTCATACTATCAAAAATTAAAGTTCTCTCGAGAATGAGATAGTGTGACAGAGCGAGTAAGGTTAGCAAGGGGGTTTAGTTGCTTCTAGCCTTTGCTTTTAGCCTATAAAGACATGGCTCGCTCCCGGTCTCCTTCGGAGAGTGTAACAGTACCGTCATTGTTGAAGCGGAAGGAACCTATTTGCGCCTGAGCAATCCTTGCAAGTGAGAGGATGATGCGTGATAGGCCTTTGAACAAGCGATGCATACGTGCCTCATCTTCTCGTTAGTCTTTGAAGATAAACGCGAACACGTCTCCGACGCTCCCGACAAGATACTCCCGTACCATGTATCCAAAACGTAATTGATGAGTCGGCGAGCTCGAAATATAATTTGAGACTAGTGGGAGTCGGAACAGCCTATAAAGAGAACGCCAGAACCGCCGGCTGATGCGAGATCAGAACGGCATGTGCTCGGCATGGGTAAACTATCGAATCAATGAGGGCATCAAGCATCAGCGGAATTCGAGACTTACATGACGTCCATCAGTGTACCCGAATCCGAATACATGCGGCACGCGTATGTCAGGGCAATTCTCTTCAATCCATACGTATGAACCGGTTTCGCAACCTGATTTCTCCTCCATGCTTCCAGGATACCTGGCCTCCGCAAGCATATGTGGCATGGGACAACTGAAGACAACCTTCTGATATGTATTGCCACCCCATTCCACTTCTACAAAGATGCAAACATCGAAGCAGCCTCGGGACCATCGATCTATTGGCGTAACGGTGCGTTTATCGTGTTTTCTTAGAGCCATATGATGCCGTACAAGAGCTTCCACTACATCTCTTTGGTCTCAAAGTTCTCGATAGAGCTGGGCAGTAGCTGGAACGTACGATGCCAAATTGATGATATTTGTCTCTTCCTGCATAGCCGAGCCGAGCGTGATAGGACCTCGACCGAGTGGTTCGAGTGTCTCCGGCATGGCTCAAGTTCGTTCCAAGTATATGAAATGCAATAGAACGATAAGAGATCACACAATCTGTTTGGATGATATCAAGACAGGCACCAGGGAATCCCAGTAAGAACTGTGACAGTAAGACAAGTAGGAAGAAGAAGGAAGATGGAGAATTGTACACATCTCCTGCCTTTGCACATGATCGGAGGTGAATTAGGGAAGAGTTGAGAATGTAAGACTGTTTCTGTGTGCCTGTAGACTACCCTTCTTAGATTGCACTTCCCGTCACACGTACAATGTAGCAAAGGTCTATTTAAGGGGCTTGGAATCTCAACGTATCCGGCTCAATAATAGGTCTCTATGCTCTCAAGAGGTCCATGAGGAAACAATCTATCTCGAGGACCCCAAGAAACAGGTCTTCGATTTGTGCCCATAACCTCTGCGTGTCTAATCCACACCTGTTGAATTTTCGTTGCTGTTGGGTTGGCTTGCAGCACCTTGCAGAAGTCCTACGGGGTCATCTGACACTTCTGAATGATAACTCCCAAGATTCTTAGCGAGGCGCCTATCCGCCGCCTGGCTTCCTCTAGGGCCAACAGCCATGGAATTCATAGGTATCTTAGCCGTGCGACATACATAATACCTAGGTACCTAGGCAGCTTAGAGTGTTGTATTGGATAGTGCAGGGTAGGAACCCGACGTCGCAATAACACGACCAAAGAAACGGGTGCCATTTTTTACCGGTGCTCTCAATACAACGTCGGGTTTTCTCCTCGCATTATCAACTGTGACAGAGACGGTAGAGGAGATGCGCCGTGACCAACGTTAATACATGATAGGATCCACGCCGTCTTCAAAAAATGGACATCGTATTCGCAAAGATATGCCCTGTTGGTGGGCTGAGGTCGGCTCTGCATCGTGCTTTTGCGTCCCTCACGTAACGGATTATGGCTAGAATACAACCCTGCTAACACACACTGTGTTTGCCGTGCAGGTCTAGGATTGACCCGCCAGACGACCCGCCGGACGCCCCGGGCCAATTCATCTTCTTTGTTTGTTTCTCCCTAACACCATCCCAAACAACCTTTCGACCTTAAATCAAACTTCAATTACCATTACTCAATCTATTACCCTTTCTGCCATCATGGCTTCCTCTCGCATTACTGAACTCGCGAACAGCATTGTAACCAATACTGCTAAGGTCAACGACTACCTACTTAGTCACGATCTACCCACTCCTTCGTTCAGCGTCGACGGTCCTCTTGACACCTTAGTTCCCAAGCATGAACTTGAAATAGAATCAGCAAGAGTAGCGGTAATAGATGACACTCTAGAACTACGACGTCTAGTTCTCGGGCCCCGGGAGTATCTTATGAGTTACACTGCAAGTCCATGACCTCGTGGTTGTAGCGACCCATGTTGACCAACGGTCATACAGCACGATGAATTAATTAGCCAGCAAGCCATCACCCGATATAGAATCGCACATTCGTTCCCCGTTGGCCAAGAAGCTTCATTTGCCGATATAGCCGCGGCTACAGGCCTTGACCCAGGCCTTGTTCGTCGATTTGTCCGTCATGCTATGATTAAAGACATATTCTCGGAGCCTCGCCCTGGTGTCATTGCTCATAATGCAGTCTCGCGGCTATTAGCCGAAGATCAGGTTATCCACGATTGGGTCGGTGCTAGCACAGACGATTTGTGGCAAGCTGCTGCCCAAGCTTGCAATGCCCTGGATAAATGGTCCGCTTCGCAAGAGCCGAATGAAACCGTAAGTGATCATACATTGCTGCTTGTCATGCGACCTAGGGCCTTATTTGTTATAGGGATTTGCTCTGGCGAACCAAACGGATCAGTCAATCTACTTGGAGTTTTCTAAATTTCCAGAGCGTGCCCGCAGATTCGGCAATGCGATGAAAGCTTTCACTGAGGGAGCTGGTTTCGAGTTAAGCCACGTCGTGAACAATTTCCCGTGGGGTGACCTTAGGGATGGGACAATCGTGGATGTGAGTCTTTCGATAATTCATGCCTTAGTCAAATCTGTGGATATTCTCAGAGGGATTTCTAACGTTAAATAAGGTGGGAGGATCTCAAGGCTTTGTCTCTTTCGCAATTGCCCGCCAATTTCCGCTGGTATCATGTGTGGTTCAGGATCTTGAACCTGTGATATTGGCAGCCCAAAAGGAAATGCCAGCTGACCTAGCTGGCCGTGTTAAATTTACGACGCACGATTTCTTCACAGAACAACCTATCATTGGAGCGGACGTTTATTTCTTTCGTTGGATATTTCACAACTGGTCCAATAAATACTCCATTAAGATATTGAGACAGCACATTCCTGCTCTGAAGAAGGGGGCCAAGATCGTCATCAACGACAACATCTTGCCGGAGCCTGGGGTAATACCTCAATGGCGGGAGGATCGTCTTCGGTAAGCTACAAAAACGCCTAGACCAATATGTCACTGCTACTAATATACAGCAACATGTAGATCTATGGACCTTACTATGACCGAGATTCAGAACTCACACGAGCGAGAGGTGGAGGATTGGGCTGAAATATTCCATGACGCTGATCCTCGTTTTGAGTTTCAGGGGGCGAAGCAGCCAGCTGGTTCTAACCTTGGGTTTATTGTAGCCGAATGGAAAGGGAGTGAGTAGATCTAACTGGAGCCTATTAGTGTGGAACATAGAAAACCTGTGACACGCAATAACTAATGCTTTGTATTGCAACCTCGGTTAACTTTTTGTGGTGATACAGTAGCCTCCCTCTCTCCCTTCTTCCCCCGAGCTTCGTGGCAGCCAATGCGCCCTTGCCAATTAACATTTTAACCTGGTCGCATAGCACGTGATATGTAGGGTCTCTGAGATGGACTCGGAAATTGTCTGGAGCCTAGAGATGAGAAAGCAATTCACTATAGTGACTGTTGCTCCGGAATGATGTAATAACTGACTGGTGTGGCAGCGGCGAGACTAGTGCCATCTAGTGCAAAATCAACTGTAGGAACGCCGAGGGCCAAAATGGTGAGGTGAATGTGATTTCCTTCGACGCGTTGGAAATAGGGGCCCGTTGCATACTCTCACCGGCCGTTGTTTTCTTTGTTCTGTTGAATAGCAGTGCTTTCGCTGCATCATTTGCGGTGATTGTCGAAGAGACGTATGCAAACTGATAAGAGGTTATAAACAGGTAAGAACCATGACCTCGACATCGTCATTATGCTTTGTACGAGAAACAGTCAATAGTGCTGTGTAACCACCTTCATTTATGTCTCGGTTAGAGCCGGACATCCGACCATTCCCTCCTTTGTCCTTCAGAAACTCGAAGCCGAGACGACTGCCCTAGCCACTACGGTGGATAGGATAGCAAATTCGCCTTCTTCTCTGCGCTGTGTCACTGAGGGCCTTGCCACTATGCTCACATTTCTTGTTACTGTTACGAACCATGGTGGGTGACCCTTGTCACTGTATTGGACGGCTTCTACGTCACTGGATGGAGGACCAGTATCTTATCTCATCACTCCGATAAGGTCACGTGATGTGTGATCTATTGATCTATGTGATCTAGGTTAGTATGTAATAGGGAGGAAGTATATACCATCGTAATTCTTCTAAGCGTATTGAAATCGCTATTATTGTGAATACTTAGGTACCGTACTCATTGCCATTTGGCTTAGTAATGCTGCAGGCAAGCCGGCAGTGGTGGCAGTGGGGGTGCCAAGAGTGCGGGGCATACTAGAGAGAGTACGAAGTAATACACAGGTGGGCGCACCGCTAAGATGCCTGGAATAGACCTGGACTCCATGCTAGGGGCCCCCTATTCGAATTCGCATAGCAGAGCTACCACCGCGACAGAGCACCTTTTCCATGAACAGGCGATCAACACTAGACATTTAATAGCACAGCATGAAATCGCTTACAGTTGGCAATTACAGCATTGTGTTCCAGGGCCGTTGATCTTGCTTAGCCCAATAATTCAGTATACCCACATAACGCATAGAAGACCTGGTAACTCTTATGACTGATCTATCATCCCCCTGCGCCATCACGACTACATAGCCCCAGGACCCCTAGAAGCGCGCACTATGCGCTTGCATACGGTATCAAAGTTTTTATCACCCCTTGAAAAACGACAAATTGAACTATGATTGCCACCAAGCATCATTGTCTGCTCATGAGCCAGACCTATGATGGCAGAGTATTGATTCACAACCTAAATGTCATGTTAGCTTGCAGTGGGAGGGGCATCCCGGGCGGGCACACCATCACTTACTACTTCGTTATAAACCCTGCTGTGCGGATATTCCTCATAAAAACTGAAAATAGCGTAGTTGCGAGCGAACGGGAGAAAGTCTTCCGATATCCTGTAAAGCTCGTCTGAGTTCGTTCGGAGGGCCTCTAAGAAGAATGATGGGGGCTTTCGCATAACGGCTCCAGCAATGCTGCGGAGAATTATCGCCCGCTCGGCTGCATCTGCACCACGATGTGGTGTTCCAAGGAAGAGCTAGATTGATGGGAGCAACTCGTAATTAGCGAGATAGTCTAAGGGTTGATATCAAGGAATCTGTGGTTTAACGTACTATGCCTTTGGTACATTCGGCCATCTTCTGGTAATCCTGACTCGCCAGTGATAGACACTATCAAATAGATACCCGAGGTTGGCATCAGGAACGTATCAGATACTACTACTCGCAAAGAAACCTCATACTTGCTTAATCACAAGCCCTCCAAGGCTGTGTCCAACAAAAACAATCGGAATCTCGGCGTATGGCTGGTCCAACGACTTAGTATTGGGTGTATTTCACCGTGATAGAAATCGTATGGAGGGTGAACATTACTATGAGTCTTACCGTCATCTCGTCCGTTTTGTCCGTCTTGGTCGTCATGTTCGTCTCGGGCCTCTTGGGCGTCTCGTCTGTGTCGGTCGTCTTAGGGTCTTGGTGGTCTTGGGAGTCTCGACTGTCCCGTAGAGCCTGAAGCAAGGAAGTTGCAGCACTTCGAATACTCCCAGTTCCACCGCCAAAAACGGCGCTGTCATATTCAAAGCTCATGACGCGACATCTAGGTAGCTTTTCGGGCAGCAGGTCTTTCAGCCATAGAGTCGGGCGCTCGGAACCGCGCTCGGAACCGGAATCTTTATGACGTCTGGATAAATTCTTGGACAGAAGATCCTTCAGCCATGGAGTTCGAGACTTGGTATCGGGATCTGTACGAAGATAAGATTTCATTAAATATTGATCAGAAACTCGTTAATAGCAATCATTCTTCATTCAATACTTAAGCTATCGGATGCTACGCAACGTATATATTTTGAAAATACCTACTGTCAGTCCAAGTTCTCTCGTAATGACCATTCAGACCATGGATGGCAACAAGACTTCATTCTGTTCGTTAATCAATCGGTTTAGGGAAAATGTGATACAAAGTTCACTTGCTCTAATGTGGGGATGCCATCCGGGGCATATAACACGTGTAGCTGAGACCGCGTGTATTTAGGAGCCATCTTCGTGTGTAGTGTGCTTGGGACGCATGCTAGAGAGGAAAGGGTCGAGGGTCATTACAGACGGAGGGATGGAGGAACAATACTATGTAAGGTAATTAGGGCAGAGCCAGTTCGCAAACTGATACTCCATTATTTACTTGTGCCAGGCGAGTGATCAGGTAGCCACCGAAGCAGTGATGGTGGCACCACTGGGGGGCACTCTTTCTCTGCTCACAATAACGAAGGTTGACAGCGTATAATGCTGCCGACTGGAATGAAGCATCCAACTCAGGAAAGGGTGGGCCATCTCACCACGTCAGAGCCCTTGGGCAGCCAGGCCTTTGATATAAATCAGCGCATGCAGGGCCTCAACACTTTCTTCCCCTGAGGCCGTTTCCAAATTTGTGAGCTAACACGCCCGTATTTATGTCAAAAATCCAAAATGGGAACAGTTGCTTCTTGTATTGAAAAAGCCCCCCACTATGAGAGGAAATTGGACCTCAGGGTGATCTATGATTCATCAAATCCCTCGAACCCTGCACAAGTGCCAAAAACTCCACAATTCGAGTAGGTTACCATTCATGAGTTATAACCCGAGTCTCTACCTTAAGATGCGGTTGCTGATTGCCCGCATTCCAGTTTTGTTCTCGGCCATGGATTTGGAGGCGACCTTATAAACACATGGACCTATACGTCAGATGATGGATCCAAATCTGTATTCTGGCCGAAAGACCTGCTCCCCCAAAAGTATCCCCAAATTAGAGTCTTATCGTTTGGTTATAATACAGGGGAGAAGACAGTGGCTACTATTCGCGACAACGCCAAAACTATGCTGAATCAGCTGGTGAGCTGGCGAGGCCCCGAATGTGAGGGTAGGCCGATCGTCTTTTTGGGACACTGCCTTGGCGGGCTCATTTTTAGACAGGTTAGTAATGCAATAATCGAGTGCACAGAACCTTCGATTAACATCTATCGGTATTATAGGCCATGCGCTTCGCACAGGACAACCCTTTATGGTGGCCTATCGCTTCGAATACAAAGTCACTTGTAAGCTCAATCGCTTCTGAGCCGCTTTGTTACCTATCCAATACAGTACATGCTCACTTTAGCACGTAGATGTTTTTCGGAACGCCTCATGGTGGTGCAGACACGGAAGGGTGGCTAAGAGTGGCCAAGGGATACAATGGTTATGGGCGCGGGGCTCAGATGATTAAAGTCCTGGCAAACAACACGAGAGATCTACTTGAGATTGAGGAAGATTACCGCCGTCTCGTATCCAAGTATACTATCGTGAATTTCATCGAAACACTCCCAATGCCGGGCACAAATCGGCTTGTCGTGGGCAAGACGAGTGCGACGAGAACAACCAGTGATGAAGGGTATAGGGAAGAGTACGTCACTGCGAACCATATCACCATGTGCAAGTTTGCTGGTGCGGATCATCCTACTTTCCGCCTCGTTTGCACCATCATTAAGAAAGCCATTCCGGAAGCCATCGCAGAAGCCATCCCGAAAACCACGCGACAGGACCCAGGAGCGGCTAGGGTGGAACCTCCAGTTGGCAGAGAACCGCCATCACAGCAGCCGCAGCTATCGATCGGGTCATCAGAAACTGTTTCGCCGCCTGCTTCGTCGTCTGCCTTGCCTCTTGCCACGTTGAATATTATATATGTCGCCCAAAGGGGGCGCGTCCCTGATCCGAAAGGGTAAATCCAAGGTCGAAGTCGTCACAGCACAGGTTGCAGACCAAGTAATTACCTGAGGCACAGTACTTACTCACTAACCTAAGTACTGTAGTACGTTACCTACCTACCTGAGTTCAGTGGGCAGGTAACCTGTAGCGCTGTAGGTGACCTAGACAGGTGGCCTGACTTGGTAAAGATAGGTGGCCCGCAGGCGGTGGGTGGCCTGGCGGGTTGTGGTGGCGTGGTGAATGGGCGTGGCTTAATACAGTATCCGGGTACAGTATATTACATCAGTAGCTTCCTAGGCATGTGAAGCTGAAAGAGTTTCGAAGCTATGATCGTGTTGCAATTCCTGAGATGATCTCCAATTCTGAAAAGCAGGTCGAAATATATACCGGTATGCATAAAATACATGTAGGCAGGTAAGGTACCTGTAGTTCTGCCTGTAGGTAAGTAGGCACTGTGATCGTCTCGTACGCTCACCCTAGCGCTAATGTATGCCATTGTACGAAATACTGTACATACATTAATACGGAGCTGAGGCGCTGTTAATCAAACACCACACAGACCTCAGGCGCTATAATTACTAAGTAGTCGGCATTGACCACCATGCTCAGTAGGAATGTACTGTACCATAGAAACGTGATAGTTATTTTCGATCATATATCACGCATATTGTAACCCGTATTTCTGTCAAGTAAGAATTCTCAACCAGAATAAAATATAGATGATGTGAAGCATTATATTATCCTTTTTAAATCCATGTACTTATCTTTTACTTCAGATTTGTCTGTGTTTATTTAGACCGGTTCAAATGTGGTGAGATTGGGGGGTTAAATGCGCGTATGTGTGGGGTGTGTGGTGTTTGGTTAACAGCGCCTCGGTACGGAGTAATGGGGCAACGAATTACAGGATCGGCACCGGCCCTGCTCTAGGGAAGACGCAATAAGCCTCGGCGTGAATCGATCCTCTCCAATCCGGACCCTTCTACGGCCCCTTCAGTGCCCACTCCCTAATGGCAATACCGTCTTTGCTGGTCTCCCGCAACGCATCAAGAGCGTCCAGCATGTCTTTGTTGGTTTCAATAGCCACGCTCCTCGTGTCGTCCAGCTCCTTCAACGCTGCCTTAAATTCCTTTCTAATTAAGGCCACGAAACCAACCACTTCTGTTTTAAGCGTAATTCCCAAGTCTTTGCCAGTCTTGGCGGATGTAATAGCGACTCCTTTCTTCCCTGCATTTTTTTCATTGCCCAGATCATCTTTTTTGACTCCGCGGAAGTCAGACACCTTAGGAGGCTCACCAGCCATCTCAGGAAGGGCTTTGTCAGAACACGAGTCAACATCAGCCAAAATCTTCACGCCCAATTCTCGAAAAGCACACTGGGTTTGGAGGGATATCGCATAATTACCCTTTTAGGACTAGTCTAGCGACTTGAAAGACGTGATGTGAAACGTTAAATAATAGTCTGTGGGCAAATCGGCGTGAAAATTGCGGTGTATTGTGATTATCGAGATACTGGACGGTGCCGCTACCTAGTACATTAAGTATATCCTTGCTATAAGAGTACTCCGGGTTTATATATCTAAAGCATGCAGAACATATCATTGTCCCGTTGCTCATAAGTCACCACTGGTTTGTGAGGCCGCTGACCACCTCATTGAGGCTCTGCTGGAGCCCAACAATGCTGCGTTGGCACCCGGATGACCATAACATGGCTAATACGGGTGAACAGGCAGCTACAGGCGCCACTCACATGCATTTAGCTTCTGACAGCATACAAATGGGCACCTATAGATGTTGGTACGAGCAAGAGCATTATTCAGGCCGCTCCTACTATTGGCCGCTCCTGTTATGTCGCCGAGGAGGGGTTGGAGATGACAACACGGTTCGGGTGTGTTGGCAGGTGGACCTACAGCCACGCTACACCAACGCGAGATTGCACATATTGATAGAGTGTATGTGTTGCGATCTGTATTGGTTCATGACACTGCTTAAACTTTGGGTAGGTAGTTCGTCACCGAATATTCCCGATGTGAGTCAGGCTCATCGTATCTACACCATCCACCCAAGCCTTTCGGCACCCAAATACTACTTGCGTGCATTCTCTTGTAATCTTCTGATTTCTCTTCGGAGTTCTACCCGTTCTTCTTTCAGCGTATCAATTTCCTTTTTTTGTTGAGCCTCAAGTGCCGTCATCAGCTTCTGTGGGGGGGTGATCCAATCCTGTAAGGGCATGCTCTGCTGCAGTGCTGATTGGAGTCTCTCAATCTCGCGATCCATGTCTGCGTATTTGTTGTCAAGCTCCCAGTGATTAGAGGCTTGTTCCTCCAACTTTTCTTCGCTATCTCGGTATTTTTGCTCCCAATCTTGCGCGAGTTTCTCGGCGGTCGTTTTTGCCACTTCAAGTTCCTGGATCTCGTCCTCGAATGTATCCAGCCTCGAGATGATATCGCTCAGACCAGGTTGGTCAGCCGATGTGTTACTCCCCGTGAATTGATCCCTTGATTCTTCCATTACACTGCTTAACCATATCAGCATGAATATGAGCTAGTGTTATCTTATGTATGACTCCGCAGCGACCCACGCGTGTTGATGAGAATGAATGACACTGGTCAATCAGTTCGTGTGTAGAACTTGTATTGCTGGACTAGTCGGAACCGGTGCTATGTGATGAACATATGATTTGTTAAGTCTGATATAAGATTTGTCGGCCACCCAGCAAAGACTAATACTACATTATTTCAAAGGCCATCAGCCTTCCTTATATAATTAGAGTATATTACTAGATATTCAAAATAGTCATGACTCGATAACGAGCTTGCGCCACCAATCGAAATAGACTCTTAAATGTATCTTGTAATCGTATTTCCTAGTATGCAGGCCAGAAGAAAACTGCCACCTGTGCACCCCACACATCGCATGTTTCTTTGCTTTCTTGTGGTACTCCCTAGGTTAGGTATTTACAATGCTTGAGTTGATCAGGCAGTCCTTCTATACCGTTTAATTATGAACAGGCAAAATACCCAGTACTTTCAAGTGCATATCTATATGCGAGGATTGAGTTGCTGATCTTCATCCCAGGATACAAGTCTTTCGTAGCGCTGCCCGCTTTGTCGTATGCAGCCAAGGCTTAAAAAGAGTTCCGTGAATTTTCCCAGCAAACATTTGCGTGTAATTCCAAACCTCAGTGTGGGCATGATAAGCATATTGATACAAAGTCACATTTGATACATGCACATCTCTCTGTCTTTCTATATATATCTCTCTAGACTTCTTCTTCCGGGGATGGGTGCATCTAATTACAATAAATTATTATCATTATTATTATGCTAATTTATGTATATCAGCTATTGGAGTCTAGACTTGGAAGTCTTCATTTTTGCGCGTCAGATATGCATATGCACGCGGGTTCTGCGGCATAGCTGCCTGTATGTATAGTCCTTTTTGAAATCAAATGGGCAAAGCTGCTTTACCGAAAATTTTTGGATGAGCAGGGGTGTCTTCCCCTCACTTTATCTTTACCATATTCCAATAGATTCCGATAATGAAAAAGTATGTACGTTGCAACAGTCAATCATTGGTAGAGAACATGGGCAGTACGTGCACCAGAAAGCCCGATAAAAGCGCCGGCGGTATCATTCGTCTATTTCTGGTTGGGTTTGAGGCCATTCAATGAGCGATTGGCAATCGATATTATATTGCAAAGCCGCTGGTGATTTCAAGTCGAATTCAATACCAACACAATCGTTTTTATCACTCAAAGTTACTACCCTGATCCCGAGTTTCAAATATCGGTAATTGCGTAAAGATCAGGTTAAGGGGCCAAAATGATGCTCCGCGAACTTTATAGCAAGCTAGACCCCCCTAGACGGGGGGGATGTTCCGCAGAGTACGTACTCTATCCAATAATGCAAGCGCCTTGAAGAGTGAATGTAGATATTGTAGTCGAGTGTTCTAATAGTCGTTGGTTGAAGCATCGTGCTAGTCCATGGTCTTAAAGGACATTGGACGGGGACCTGGGAAGCACCAGATGGTACAGTCTGGCCAAGAGACCTCTTACCGAAGCACCTCCGCAACGCCAATATTGGACTTCGTGTCCTATCATTCGAATATGGTGGTTCAATCAGCGGAACTAGCAGTAAGGCCGGAATTACTGACTGTGCCCAAACTCTACTGCAATACCTAATCGATGAACGGGATGACGAACGGAGGCCTGTTGTCTTTGTTGGTCACAGCTTGGGGGGTGTTATCGTTAAAAGGGTAATGGCCACCTCTGCTAGACATTAGTCAGGCTAATGATCGTTCAACTAATTATTACAAGGCAATTAGGATCGCCTACGATGATCCCGCGTTCGAATCCATCAAGAACGCAACCTTGGGCGTTGTGAGTTGACGCCATATATTTTCACTTGGTCACATTCTAATGATATACATGGCAGGTTTTCTTTGCAACTCCACATGGCGGAGATAGGAAGCATTTCTCATTATTCCTGAATGATGCCTTGGATTGTGTCAGACCAACAATGCCGGTGTGGCCAGAAAGAATAGTACGACCATCCAGAAGTATGAAAGAAGAGATCCAAAAAGATCCGGGGTTATTCCCTCTTATATCGCGTGACTTCCTTTTCATTTCCTCGAAGTTAAGCTTTTACAATTTCCGAGAGGAGCGCATTATGAAGCTTTTACGCAGAGTGGCAAGTTCTCTTTTGTTTGTTTCTAGCCCATAATCAGTCCCAGCGCAAAACAGGTGCGAAATACTAACTATAAACGTAGGTCGTAGATAAAACGCAAGGTACATTGGATCATAAACTCGTCATTGATAATATGATATCTGGAGATCATATTAGTCTTTGCAAATTTGGACAGGATGAGAGCGGGTTCTCATCAATATGGCAAGGGATGGAAGCAATGGTTCTCGGGTCTTCAAGCCAAAACAGTAAGTTCCCATTGACTCTGCCTTCCCCCCTGCAATTGACGAAGTCTGATGTTCTTCCAAGAGGCAAACAAACGCCTAGAGGCTCTCGAATCTCTCTGCTCCAGCGAACTTTGCCAATCAATGATGGCAAGAAAACCAATGAACGACACAGGCAAGTGGATTTTTGAGCGCACAGAATTTGCAGACTGGCGCAATCACGACGCCAAAACGCAGAGGCTCTGGATTTCGGGTCCACCTAGTTGTGGTAAAAGCTACCTTGCAAAGAATATTGTCGACGAACTCAAAACAAACAATCAGCTTGTAGTTTGTGCATTCCTTGGTGCTTCGGATGCGATGAGTATCGACCTGTGGCATGAGTTATCTGGGTTTCTCCAACAGGCTATGGGTATTATCCCTAGGCTTCCTGACAACAAGTCGAATTTGGAAGGGACTGAAATAAATGATTATTTATCCCAGGCTCTCCATCGAATCCCTATACGGCGAAATTCTTGGTCGTATCCAACAGAAAGTAATATCCTGGGGCTATTAGCTTCCACCGTTCGGCAGGTCTTAGACATGGAGCCGGAGCCACTTGATAGTATGCTAATGCCTAAATGGGATGACGTTAAGCTCCACGGAGGTTGGACGCTCAGTGACTTGAGAGACCTCTGGTTTAAAGTCATGGCTAAGGTGTTAGGAAAAAGAGCAAGCCCTATATTTGTCGTTATTGATGGCTTTGATGAAATGGACAGGGGCTGCCAGGAGGAGTTCTGGAAAGTTCTTCAAACTTTGAGTGACAAAGCGCCACGGGAATCCCAAAATATGAAGTTACTTCTTCTTTCCAACAAATATGCGGACTTGGATTCGGCTGCGGGAAAAAATCAGTTTATTCGATACACCATCACAGACAAGGACACCGTAGCAGATATCACCAAGACCATTGACCACGCTTTGAAATCGGTCAACAAACTTTATCCGTTTCTGGACAAGCAGACGGGTAAAAAGATGATGAGCGAAGCAGTGTCCAAGGCTGCCAATGGTATCTACCTGCAGGCGGACCTAGTGCTCGGATCTTTGAAGCATACTCCCTATAAAGAGCATGAGTTGGACGAATTTCTGAAGAATCCGCCGAGGCGAACTGTGGAATTATATGATCACTTATTCGGGAGGATATGGAAAGATGCACAGATGAGGAGACCGATCAAGCAAGTTCTGTCCTGGGCCATCTTCCAACGTGAAGGATTAAGCGCGGCTGAACTGGGTATCGCACTAGCACTTGGCGTACTGAGAGAGCGAAATAACGGAGAAAGTATAGATCACGACAAGCTGCGCGATAATCTGAATCAGAATACAAATCTCTGGGTGGGTCGATATTGCGGCCACCTTGTTAAATTTAAAAATAACCGTTACGAGCTGGTTCATCCGAGTTTACGAAAATATCTTCTCACGGACCCCGATCAGTTAGACGGAGAGTATGATGATCATCACAAGCTTCTTTATCATGCAGACTTCTATTTAGACGAGGCAGAAGGTCACGCAGAATTGGGTAGGCTTTGCGCCACTTATCTGGCAATGCCCATCTTTGCTCAGTCTGTACGGTCTATGAGTACAAGCTGGTCCGCTTGGCATGCGGCTCTCAAGCAGAGAATGAAAGAGCACGAATTCCTCCGATATGCAGCGTTACATTGGTTGGATCACCTACGCCTCGCTGGCGATCTGTCGCCACCCGGGAGAAAGATCAGAGAGGAGAAACTCGATCGGGAGCGGCGGCAGCTGCTAGAGAATCAGTTGCTAGGCAACGCGGAGAGCTGGGCTGAAGTTCGCTGCTATTTCCACGATTGGCATCAAAATAAAGATGATAGTCTGAGACTCTGTTTAGTCGATGCTATAATCAAGGGGAAATCCTCTCCGCCGGGTGTTACGCGATGGGCGGACACACAAGCGGAAGCGATAGAGAAAGAACTACCGGCTTTAACGAAACAACGGCGTCCACCTCCACCGCCTAAAGCGGCCACGACACTACCGGTGGCTACGACATCGGTAACGGCAGAGACACCAGTGATAACGGAGACACCAGTGAGGACGGAAACACCAGTGGTGGCTGCGACACCACCGGTAAGAGCCCGCAGGGACCCTTGGCTTGTGCGAAGGGCTCGTACTGTCAGCAATTTTTTGGGACAATCTTAGTAAAAGGGGGCGTACAGACAAACTAGGGACAGCACACCCCTGCAGATGTAGCTCAGGATCGTACGCACTAATTATACATTTGAATGACTTTCTCAATTTAATTTACTTAATTTATATGGCAACCCGCGCTCAATCCTATAAAAAACCTGCTGGCTTATAGATAAGCAGTCAATCATACCCCTGCGCTATAACGACAGCGACATTATTATAACGATACGGCTATGATACCAACATATTATTGGGTTGAGTTTAAGAAACAATACTGTTTTTAGGAAAGTCCCCGAGCTGTAATTCGAGAGACTGGAGGCGTACAATATACTTACTGACCCAGCTAAGATTCTGCCCCTGAAGAATTTGCGCACGCATGAGATTGAGAAATTCAATGCCTTTTGGGAACACATCCCCATTGTCATCCTCGACGTCGATTTTTTTCGATGTCCCAGGATTGACAATCTTCTCTTTGAGGAACTTCGTCAAACTAGACAAGCTCTCGCTAGTTCCGCCGCCACCCAGAACCTCGAGGCTTTTCATCTTATCCTGCAGGAAAATACTCAAGCTCATTGCTTCAAGCCAATAAAGCGCACCGGCTTCTGTGATCTTCCATGATGGCGTAGAGGGCAGTTTCAATTCGGCAGTGACAGGTAGGGAGTTGACCCTGCGTAGCCGCATCTGACGCTGGAATTGCGTAATAGCTTGGCGGAAGTCAAGTTCGTAGGCCTCTTCTTTGCCTGTCAAGCCGTCGCTCGCAAACATATTGAACTGGATTGAGACATTATGTTGCTAAAAAGAAGTTGGAGAATAATTAGTGTATGGAAGCTCGCCAGCTGTATTTGGGGTGGGAGGTCTTACAGGCTGTTGGAAGCGAAGGGAAACATCGTCCTTTTGAAGTTGTCTCGCAAGCAGATCGAGACCAGCTAGAAAGTCGCATCCTTCTTCGAGCCGTCTTGGGGTCGAAAAGTACTTGAGAGTTTTCAGGCGAATAGCTTCGAAAACATGATCAGGAGTTTTGCCATTGTTGCTTACTTGCCAGACCCCGATCGCCCAAGCCCTTGATATGATACCAGTTATCTGGTAGTCATCAGGATGGGCGTCAGTTGTGGGAACCGGTGCTGTTGGAGCCGGTGTTGCTGGATTCTGTGAATCAGGATCCAGCGTACCCGGAGACTGGATATTCGCACTTTGCTCAGATGTACTCTCGGAAGTATTAGTTTCAGGAGGGGTGCTTACTGGTTCCCGAGACTCCACATTACGTTTGACCGACTCTGAAGTCCATCGGAAGATAACTGAGAAGGCCGAGCGATTGACGCGCAATTAGCTTATGTAAGTAGGAACGTGTGGCAGGTTGACGGCAGTATTGAAAGTGGCTTGCAGATTGGTCGTAATCTCCGCCTGCAAATCCCGATCGGAGAGTATGGTGCGCCAAGTGATACCCCCTTTGACACCCAGCTCCTCCTTATAAGATGAACTCGTTGATGGATCTTCTGCGATAACTCCCGTGGAAGCAGAAATCTTCAATCCTTTGTTCAACTCCATCATGAGTGTCTCCTGGTTGCTTTTCAGGTTGGCGTCATAGGGCGGCAAGGACAGCATCGATGGATTCAACGTGCTACAGTTGAGGATATCTTGGAATAGGCCGGGTATGTCTTCAAAGCCAGATATCCGACCTATAAGATCAACCAGTGCGATCGCTCGGTCTTGCTGTAATTTGGTAAGGCCCTGTAAGAATTACAACATCGTCAAAGACACTGACCTTGATAACTCTCCAGTTTTGATGTCTCTGAACCGAGGACCGCCATTTCGGAGGACTTCAAAAGTGTCAGCTTAGAAGTGCGATGAATGTTTGTTAACCTACTCAGTACTCGAGGAAGGATTGCCTCCAGTAGCAGTCCACACCAAATTTTGAACGGCTTCAGTTGTGAGATCACCCTCGATCTTTTGTGAACCTTTTTGATATTCACCTGAGATCTTGCCAACGAGCGTTGTCGGAATGCCCAAGCTAATCTGTGCCCGATGCAGTGTTTTTTTAGGCTCCTCATACACATTTTGCTGCGTTATTTCAATCTTGTCCTCGGTATAAGTCAGTTGCCCACCAAGCGTTACGTCTTGAAAGATCACAGCTCCTGGAAATTGTGAGTGAAACTTCTTATGTGGTTATAGGAGCTCATTCTCACCGTAAGTTCTGTAAAACTTCACCAGCTTTGAAAATTGACGATACTTCCGTAACTGCTTCAAGTCTTCGTCACACTCTGGGCTCAGTTTGAGAGTCGTCTCATCCAGAACCAGCCTCACAACTGGAACAGTATGCACAGCGTTGAGGAAGAGCTGCTCAACCGTGCTTTCCTCGCTCGACGAGGACTTGTGCTCATGCTCAAAACCATATTTGGCGCCCATATCTAAGCTTGAAAACGTCGCAGCTATCGATGCGTCCGCAGCAACTTTGTTGAAGTTGCTTTGGAACAGCCATTGTTCCCTTCTCGAGTCGGTCTGGATAATGCGCGTAGTTGCTGGAATGTCGGGTTGGGCCCAGAACGAAGTCCTTCCGTTGTCTTTCACCTTGCCGTTATCATCTTGATCGCTTTTGGAATCTGGATGAAACTTGATTGCAAATGCTGGCAAAAGGTCAGCCCAACTCAGAATTCTAGTCGAACGGTCTTACCTGGGCGCAGCCCTTTCCGCACGAGCCCATATCCTCCGTCGTTTTGCCAGGCAGATGCATTGAACGCTGCCTGGGAACTCCTTTGTTTCGCTGTTGTGTCATCATAAGCTTTTTGTGCCTTTTTAACTGCATCTTTAGTTTCGGGGTCATTGGTCGGTTTCGCTTGCGCTTGAGTGAGTGCATCAAGTGTACCCTGTACCTGCGCGTTTGTGTGTGCTAAGTCCTCTTGGAGTGTTGTAGTGAGTGTTGCAATGAGCGTGTATGACTCTGGATCTATGCTGCTACCAAATAGAAGCCGATTGCCATTCAGGATGGCGCACCATTGAGAATTATCAAGATTTTCTGTGTAGATTCGGAATGTTAGACTGATTTATGCGGCAAAACAAGACAATCGACATGCCTTGGTTCGCTCAGCTCTTCTACTGCAATATTCTTCAATTTGCCCGTCAAAGAAGACACATCTTTTATAGAACGTCTCCGGCCGGAGGCGTTCGGAAATTCAAGCTAGGCGAACAATGTCAATAAATCAAGGACACTGTATAATATCATCACTCACTCTATGTTCTTCGTCTGGAGCCTTAGTATCGAGGTCCTCTAGAAGTTTCTCGAGTACAGCTTGGCGTTCCTTGTCGTTATCTTCCCGAAATAAGTACGATTTCCAGTACAACGACAAGACCAGAGGATTTGGCTCCTCTTCCTATAGATTTTCATGTCAGTCTAATGCCCGTCAGTGGTTCTTCGAGAATAAACGTACCGGGTCAGACTGAAGGCTTGCATACTCTGATAGTGTCAGCCCAGGGCTGACAATGGCTTTGCTGGAGCTCAAGCAAAAATCACCACGCCCAATACTTTGAGATCATTAGCGCATTTCGGTGCTGGTAGCCCTCAACGTTTGATTTTCATGCATTTACTCACTATTTTCGAAAGACGTATAACGGCAATGTAGCCACAGCCGAGTCGTTTTCTCGGGCTATTTTCATAAGTTCATCGTGCATAAGAAGTCGAGCGCCAGATCCCCCATCGTTGTCTCCATTGACCACCTTAGTGATCAGAAGATTGCATTGGTCAAGATCTATCTCGGCACCCATGGCGAATGGTGTATGAGTCGTTGCGCTGAATGGAGTGATGTCGAAGGAGGAATTGACAAGCGACGACAATATTGAGATATTGGGGGGTGTATTTCAGGCGACTTAGAGCTCCGTATTTACGTACATTGTACTTGCGACAATGTGCCACTATACACTATTCATCTTCACCAAAAGCTGACTTTCATTAGAGACGGATGGTTACATTTCCGCTCGGATATATATAGTTCTTTTGTCACGGTACGAAAGTACAAGCCCTATATATCTAAGTATATAAACAAGATCGTAACCGAGTTATTATATAAATAAAACTTTTTTTTTTATATAATAATAATAAGTTAATATTAGATTTTTAATAATACTCGGTATAAAAATTATAATAATTTATTATATTTATAAAAAAATTTTAATATTTTAAAATTTAATTATTAATTTTAATATATTTTTTTAATTTTTTTATTATTTAATTATTATAAATATTTTAATAAAACTTATTTTTTTTAATATATTTAGTTTTAATTTATTTAAATTTTTTATATTTTAAATATTAATTAAATTTTATTTAATATTTTAATAATATATTATATATTATAATACGGATGTTATTTTATTTATTAATACGTTTTAAACAGTTTTAAAAACAACGATTATATTTTACGAGTTTTTTAATATAATATCGGAATTTATTTATTAAATTAAAAAAACTGTTTAAAATTATTAAATTTAAATTATATTAAAAAATATTTAAATTAATTTTTTAATAATATAATTATATATTAAAATAAAAAAAATTATTAATATATAATAATATAACGTTAATTTAACGTTAATTTAATAATTTCTTTTAATTTATATATATAAATTTAAAATTTAGTTTTTTTTTTTTATTTATATTATATTATTATTTAATTTATATTTATTTTAAACTAAGTTTTATAAATTAAAAATAATAAAAATATTAATATTTAATAAATTTAAATTTAATTTATTAAAATAATAAATAAAATATATTATTTAATATTTAAAATTATTTATTAAATTTTTTATAAATTATAATATTTTTTTTTATATAATAAATAAAATATTATATTTATTTATTTAATTAAAAAAAACTATTTATAAATATTTTTATTAATAAATTAAAATTATTATAAATTATTTAATTAATAAAATAAAATAATTTAAAAATAAAAAATTTATAAAAATATTATTAAAAATTTTAATTTTATATACGTTATAATTAATATAATAATAAAAATAATTCGTTAATTTAAAAAATATAAATAAAAAAATAAATTATTTACGAATTTTATTTCGGAATTTATTTAATTAATTAATAAAAACGAATAAATTAAAATTTAATAAATTACCGCGTTTAAAAATAAAATAAATAAGTTTATTTATTCCGTTTTTATATTATAAATAAAACGTTTTAAAATTAAAAACGTTTTAATATAAATTAAATTTTTTAAAAAAAATATTTAATAATATTACGGATATATAATTTAAAAATAAACAGTTCGTTTAAAAAACGGGTTATTATTAATTAATTAATAACTTGTTAACTTTTTAAAATATACCCGTTTTTTAAATTAATTTTATATAATTTAATAAAATATTTACGTTAAAATTTTAAAGTTTTTTTATTATTAAAAAAAACGAAACAAAATTAAAAAAGTTTTTATTAATATTATAATAAAAAAAGTTATTTCGTATTTTATTACTTATTATTTATAAAACGTAAATTTAAAATTCTGCCGGTAATATTAACGATTTTAATAACGGAATTAAAAAATAAATAATTTTTAAAATAAAACGTAATTAAAAACAAAATTAAAAATATTTAAAAATTAAAAAATCAGATTTATATATAAAAATAATAAAATTTAATATATTTTTAATTTTTAATATAATATTAAATATTATTAATTTATTATTAATTAAATATTAGATTTTTATAAATTTAAAATATTTATTTTTTAATTTTATTAATATTATATTCGTATAAATATATAATATTTTTATATAAACAGTTAATTAATTATAAATATTTCGTTTAATAAATAATATTATAACCGGAATAATTATATTATATTATAAAATATTATATATATTAATTAAAATTATAAAAAAACTCGAATTATACGTTTAATTGTTAAACGGATTAAATATAATTTTAAAAATATTATAATTTTAAATTTATAACCCCGCGATTAATTAATAAACCGAGATTTTAATAATTAACAAGTTAATTATTAATAAAAAATTATAATTATTAAAAAAATATTTAATTTTTTATATTAAATTATTATTAAATTAGTTTTAAAATAACGTTAATAAAATAATTATACGTTTATTTATAATATTTAATTTTTTATTATTTTATAAATAAAAAAACATTTAAATCGATTTTATATTAATTATAAAATTTTTTATTTTTATAAATATATTATAAAACGTAAAATAAACCGAATAAAAAACCCGCGATAATAAATTAATAAAAACTTTTATATTCGAAATATTTATAATAATATTCCGTATTATTTTAATTAACGCGAATAATAAATTTATTAAATTATTATTACCGCGTTTATAAATTTAAAATAATTAAATAAAAAAAACTTTATAATTTTAATAAATATCCGATAAAAATATCGAAAAATATTTCGAAAAAAAATCGTTTTTATTATATAAAAAAATTATTACCCGTATATTATTAAAATATTACGATTTAATCGAAATTTTTTTATTATAAAATATAAATATTTTATTATTTTATTATATTTTTAATTATAAAATTAATTTTATATTTAATATAATATTATTAAATATACGTTTATAATTTATATTTTTGAAAAAATTTTTAATAATATAAAAATATTTAAATAATTATTTATTAAAAAAGTTTATCCGCGTTAATATTTTATTAATAGTTATATTTATATTTATAATTAAAAAATTTAAAAAAAATATTAAAATATATATCGATTATAAAAAATTAAATAATATTATAATAAAAAATCGTTATTTAATTTTTTTAATATACGAAATTTTAAACGTTTTATATCGCGCGAAAATATATACGAAATTCGATATTATTATAACGTTTAATTATTTATATATTGTTTTTAATAATAAATAAAAAATAGTTTTTATTATATAATTTAGTTTATATAAATATTTAATTACGAATTTTAATATAATAAACACGTTAAATTTATTTTAATATTATATTAATAACGTATTATTCGATATATTTAATAAATACGTTATAATTTATTTAAATAATATTTTAATTTATAATAATTTAAAACGCGAATATAAATAATACGTCCGCGAAATATTAATAAAACTTTAAAAAATTAATTTAATAATAAATATTATAAAATACGAACTTAATATTATAAAAATAAAATATTTCGGATTAATTATTTTTATAAAAAATATTTATATAAATCCGGATAAAATTAAAATTATATTTAAATAAAACTTGTTTCAAATTTTACGTAATTTATAACGTTTCGTTAATTTTTCGAATTATTATTAACAGTTTATTAAAAGTTTTTTTTTTATTAAATTATTTATAATATTTATAAATAAAACCCGTTAACCCGGGTTATTAAATAACGAAAAATTATAAATTTTTAAATAATTTAAACAAGTTTTTATTATTGTTTTAATATTCGTATATTACGATTTTAAACGTTATAATATTATAAAAATAAATTCGTTAAATTAAATAACGAAAAAAGTTTTATATTAAATTAATAAAATAAAAAAACGTTATTTTATTATTTTTTTTTAATAAAATATATGTTTATAAAATATAATTATAAAATTTATAATAAAAAACTTTTAATTATTATTAAAGTTTTTAAAAAATAATAATTAAAATTATAAAAATATAAAAATATAATAAAAATTATTATAAATTATAAAAACTTATAATATTTTATTATAACGAAGTTTTTAAATTAATATTAAATTTAATAATCCGAATTTTTAAACGATTTTCGTTTTTAAATTATATATAAATTAAAATATAAAATAATAATATTTAACGTTTTATTTTAAAAGTTTAATAATAAATTAATAAATATAAAAAATATTAATAATAATTAAATCGCGAATAAATTTCGAATTTTATTTTTATTAAATAAATAAACTTTAATAATTTATAATATTATTTTTTTATATTTATTATTTAACAAAAAACTAATAAACGTTATTATATCGTAAATATATAAAAAGTTTAAACTTATTAATATTATTATATATATTATCGAATCAGTAAATTATTAATAATTTTCCGGTTAAATAAAAAAAAATTTCGAATAAATATAACAAACTATAAAATAAAACGGGGCAAAATATATATTAAAAAAAAATTTTCATATTTAATTATATTATTATTAAAATAAAAATAATTTATTAAATATATAATTTAATATTAACAAGTTATTTTAATAAATTTAAAATTTAAAATTTATTAAAATAAACGTATTTTTAATTACGTATATTAAAAAAAAATAATATTTATATAAAGTTATTATTTATATTAATATACGAAAACGTTTCGTATAACCTCGGTAAAATTTTTAAAACTTTTACCCGTTCCGTATAAATTATAAACAAATATATTAATCGATTATATAAAATTATTATTAATATATTAACGATATAATATTAATTTCGCGAATATTTTAATAATCGTTAATTATTTAATTAAAATACGTTATTTTATTCCGGTTATTAATATTAAAACAATAATATTAATAAACGTTTTCGTATATTAAATTTATTAGTTATATAAAACCCCGAAAATAATAATTTTTAATAAAAATATATAATTTATATTTATATTTAAAAAAAAATTAAACCGGAAATTTAACGTTTTATTTAATTATTTAATAACGTTTTATTTTAAAATTAATAATTAAATAAAAATCGTTAATATTATAATAAAATAATATTTACGGAATTATTATAATTATTATTAAAACAATTAAATAAATTAATTATTATTAATAAAATTTATAATAAATAATTAAATATCGGAAATAATAAAATTTAGTTTATTTTTTATAAATTATAAATAATATTTTTATATTAAAAATAAATTAATAAATAACTTGATAATAATATAAAATTAAAAATAACGCGAAAAATTTTTAAACGTAAGTAATATTATAAATTAAATTTATTAAATTATAAATAAAACAAAAGTTTTTATAATTAAAATTTAAAATAAATACGCGAATATAATAAACGTATATTAAATTAATAACGTTATATATAAAATAAAAAATAAAATTTAAATTAATATATATAATTTAAAAATAAATTAATTATTTTTTAAATTAACGTTAAAATAAATAAGTTTTTTTATTATAATAACGGTTTATAAATAAGTTATAATTATTAAATTATTTATTTAATATAAAATATTTTTAATATTTTATTTTTTTTTGTTTAAATAATATATAATAATTTATTAAAACAAAAATTAATTAATAAATTTTACGATTATTAAACCGAAAAAATAATTATATAAAACGTTAATAATATTTAAAAAATAAAAAAATTAAAAGTTAATATATAAAATTAAATAATTAACGTTTTATCGATTTATTTAAAAATTAATAACGAATTTAAAAAATTATAATAACGAATTTATAACGTTTTATTATATTAATTTTAAAAAATTAAAATTATTTAAATAGTTTAAAATATTATACGTTAATTAAAATTATATATATAATTTATAATAAATTATAAAATAATTATTAAATTATATAAATAAAAAAAAAAAACTTTTATTATTATACGAAAAAATAATTATAATAAACTTATAATATAATAATAACCCGGTTACGTAATTTAAATTTTTCGAAAAATATAAAATATAATAATTTTAATGTTATAATATTTAAACTAAATTAAATTAAATACGTTATTTAAATTTATATTAAATACAATTTTAAAATTTCTATTATTATTTTTTTCTAGTTTATTAATTTTAAATTTTTATATTAAATTTTATTATTTATCTAAATTAATTAATATATTATTATTAATTTAATAATTATATAAATATATTAATATAACGTTAAAAAATATTTTTTAATAATATATTAAATTAAAACGTTAACGCTTTTAAAAAAAACGTAAAAATTAATTATTATATTAAACAATAATATTATTAAAATTAATAATATAAAAAAAATATAACTACGTTTATAAAATAAAAAAATAATAATTAATTAAAAACGTTTTATATATATAAAAATTCGATTTTTAAATATTAATACGTAATAAAACGTTAATAAAATAAAAGTAAAATTTATAATTTTTATTTTTTTCGCGTTTATTAATTAATATAATATATAATAATTTTTTTCGATATTTTTAAAAAAACCGATTAAATTTAATAACGTTTTCCCGATTTTAAAACGAAATAATAATAAAAAATAAAAATATTGTTTTTTTTTTTTTTTTTAAATTTATTAGTTTAAAATAATAACGTAATAAAATTAATAACGTTGTTTAATATAATAACAGTTGTTTATATTAAATAATAAATATTAAAAAAAAAATATAATATTAATAATTTAATAATAATATTATATTTATTTATTAATTTATACGTATTTATAACGGACCTTTTATATAATAATATAAGAGAGCGTACGGAGTTTTGATTTGTAAGTAATAATAGGAGTTTAGTAAGTATCTGTTAAAAAGTTTTTAAAACATTCTTTGTTATTAAGTAAAAAGTCGAATAATTCTAGGTTTAAAAAATGTATTATTTAATAAAAACTATAAATTAAATTAATAACTAAAGAACAAAAACGAGTAACTAGTTATAAAAAAAATTATAAAAATATATAAATATAGGAAATAAAAGTTTTATTATTTATAACTAGATTATAACGAGTTAGGTAAGTTTAGTTTATAATAATTTTAATAAGTTTAATTTATAATAAGTTTAGTAAGCCCGGTTTATAATAAGTTTAATAATCTATTACGTAATTATAAACTAGAAAAAGAAAAAAAGGAAAAACGGGCGCTTTTAAAATGGCCCGTTTTTTCGACCGTATTAAAGCTTGTTCTGTAATATTATCCCCTTTTTTTTAGAATTATTGTTTTAATAATTAAATAAGTTATTATTTTTTTTTTTTTAATATATCGAACTGTATTAAAAAAATTAACAAGTTAAAAAAAACCGAGTAATATATCGTTTTCGCCGCATTTATTAATCAAGTTAAATTTAAAGTTATGTTTTATTTACGTTGTTTTAACCGTTCTTTTAATTATAAAATAATAAAAAAAGTTAATTAATATATAGAATATATCCGTGTTAATCGTATTTATAATAACTCAAATGTTTTTTTAAATTCGGTTAATAATATAATTTTAAAATATTGTTGTTTTAAACGGGAAAAAAAACAAACTAAACAACGCCTGTTATTAGTTTAAAAAGAGCTAAAAAAAACTTAAAACAGTTTTTACGATATTTTAAAAAATTTAACTAAATTAAAATAATAAAAAAAGTTTTTTAAAAATCGTAAAGTAAAAATAGTTTAACGCAGGTTTTAGTTTTTAAACGAACTAAATAAAATAGAACGTATTAAAAAAAAACAAAAGTTTTTAATAAAAGAGTAAAAATAACAAGAAAAACGGGCTAAAATAACGTAAATAACGTTATTTAAGTTTAATTAAAACTTTTTAAATACTTTTTTTAAAATTAACCCCGTTTTTTTAACTTTAATCGGTTAAAATATTAACAATAGAACTGATTTATAATCGTCGCAGCAGTTTTTAAATGTTTTTTAAATTTTTAAATATTATTAATATGTAAGTATTTTTCTTATTTAACGAGGTATTCGAATTTATTGTTATTTTAACGGGAGTTTAAGATTTTTTCGATTTTATAAATGTTTTAATCGGTTTTTATTTTAAGTTATATTTCTAGCGGTACATCTTTTAACGCGGGTTTAAATAATAAAATATAAAAAACAAAATAAATTCGTATTGTTTTTAATAATAATAATTTATAATTAATTAATAAAACAATTTTTTTAATTTTAAAAAGTTTAAGTTTTTTAAAATTTAATTTATTATTTAATCGTTTTGTTTTAATCTAAGGAATATTAATGTTTAAATTTTGTTTTTGTTAGAATAAATAGATTTTATTTTTTTTTATTAAAATTAATCTTTTAATTTTTTTTATTATAATATTCTGTTATATATTACTAAATAAATTAAAATATAGTTTATAATTTAGTTTATATTATTTTAATTTTTGTAATAAGTATTTTAACTTTTAAAACGATTGTTTTAATAGCGGGAACTTTAGTTCGAGATTTTTTTTATCGGTTTATATTTATTTAATATTTATAAATTACTTCGTAAAATAACATGTTTATATTTTTATTTATAAAAATGTTATAAGTTAATTAAATTATAAATAAAAGTTTATATTAATTATTTTATTTATAATTAATATAGTTTCGGAAATATTATTTAAATGTTTAATTCAACTTTTTTATTTGTTTATTTATTTAAAAATAATAAACGGTTAAAAATTTAAATTTTATATTAATTTTTTTAAAAAAACTTGTATTAAATTTAAAAATAAAAAAAATGTTTCGATTAAAAATAATCCGTTTAAATAGTTTATATTTGTTTAAATATTAATAAATAAAGGCGTATATTAACTATTTAATAGTAGTATTACTTTTAAAAAGTAAAAAATAACCGTATTTCGTAAATCGGTTTACGATAACTTATATTTTATCGTATTATATTTTTATAACCGGGTTAGTTAATAATAGTAATATAATAATAAAATTTTAAATAATAATATATTATATTTTATTAAATATTTGTATCGGTTATAAAAACTCGTAAAGTTTATATCGAACGGTTTTAATTTTATTATAAATATTATAAACGTTTATTATTTTTTTTATAGTTTTTTATAATCCGAAGAAATCGTATTTTTTTTATAAACGTTTAATTATTTTAATTATTTTTTAATATTTATATAAAAAATGTTCGTAGAACTTTTTAACAAACTTTTTTCGCAAAGTTTCGAATAAGTAGATTTTTTTTTTATAAATTAGTTTATCCGTTTTTAATTTTTTTTGTTTACGTAGTTCTACTAGTTTTTAAAAGTTGTAAATTTGTTATAACTGTTATAGTTAAACTTCCGAAAAATTTTTAAAAATAACCCGTATACGTAAACTTTTATTTTTTTAAAAATGTAATATTTAAATATTTCGTTTAAAAACTTTAAATTTTTTTTATTTTTGTTAATTAAAAATATTTATTTAAACGTTGTTTTTTTTTTTAATATAACATATTTTAAAGTTAAATTTCGCGAAAAAGATTAACTAGTTTTTATACTGTTTACTAAAGTTTTTTATAGTTATAAATATAATTAGATTTTTATAATCGGAATAAATTTTAAATAGTTCCGTTATTTTTTTTATAAATAGTTTTTATTTTTTTAATATTTTAATAATAATTAATAATTTTTTATTATAAATTAAATATTTTAATTCGGTATTTTATAACGTTTTCGAATAATAAATTA
>MU390265.1:0-138650 GCA_022578715.1 Nemania sp. FL0916
TTCGTTAATAAATTAAATAAAAAATATATTAATATAAATTAAATAAAATAATAAATTTAATTAATTTTTTATTTTTATTAAATATTAAAATATAAGTTTTATATATATATATTAATAATATATATAATAATTTTAAAATTATAAATAAATTATAATAATAATTTTTTTTTATAATTACGATAAATTTATTAATTAATTTAAACGAATTATTTTTAAATTTTAAAATTTTAAATTTTAAAGTTTAAATATTTTATAATAATTTTAATTATAAATTATAATATTAAATATATTAAAATATTTAAAATTATAATAATTTTAAAAAATAATATTATATATTTATTTTAAATTTATATTTTTTATAATAAATAAAATAAAATAAATTAAATAATTTATATATTAAACGTTAATTCGAAAAATTATTTTAATTATTTTATAAAAATTTTTAATAATAATAAAAATAATTTTAAAATAAAAATATTTAACGTTTTTAATAGTTTTATAATAAAAAATTAATAATAATTAAAAAAATAATATATATTTATTATAACGATTATTAAATCGAAAAAATTTAAAAATAAACACGTATTAATTTAAAATTATAATTTAATAAAAATTATTAAAACAAATTATTAAAAATTAATATTATTTAAAAAATAACGAATTTTTATTAAATATTTAAAATTAAAACGTAAAATAAATACTGTTATTATATAATATAATATAAATTATAATTATAATAATAAAAAAAATATTTATTAATTACGTTATAAAAAATTATATAATAAATAAAATTAAAAAATATACCGTATTAAAATAATTTAAACCCGCGGTTTAAAAATTATATAAAATTTTAAATATAATAAAAAATACACGGAAAAAAAAATCGCGATAGTTTTATATAAACAAGTTTAATTTAAATAAAAATATTAAAATCGGGAAATTAATAAAACTAATAATTAATATTTACGTTTTATACTTATTTATTATATATTATAAAATACTTTTTACTTTTTATATATATTTAATATTTTTTATACTTTATTTAATACATACGTATAACCTTATATTTAATAATACTATTCGAAAGAGCTACCGCGGCTATAGGAATGAACGTAACTGTGTGGACAGGATACAATGAGGATAATGCGAAGCAAGAAGCTGAGAGACGACGGGAGAAGAGCGACAAGGACAACCGGAATGTAAACTTCTTTTCTGGTACTAAAGAGCGGAGGATTCTCTTCAGAGTCGACGTGATCTAAATTAGCCAGTAATGCACGCAGGTATTAATTACGGGGTCAGTCAATAGTAAAGACAGATTTACCCGTTCTCTTTGGGAAATTCAGCTATATATAGGACTTGAGAGAACACCCCCAGACATGATTGGCATGATTCTTACGCCCCCAATTCAAAATAACACTCTAGAAGTGGAAGTCGGATCCTAGATCGTAAGCATGAATGATCATCCCATAACTTAGAGTCTAAGGTCAATGTTACCAGAAGGTTGCTTTTCGTCTCTCGCGGATCAAGGAGTCACTACGTGCTATTTCCAATCAGATCTATGCGCATTGTTTTTTTTTTTTTGAAACAGCCCAATGCGATTGACCAGGATCCGTACGATTCAATCCCTTTGACAGTCCCTGACGTGCTACGCTACTAGGCCGCCTAGTCACAAAGACCCCCTCGCTACTGAATCGCCCCTTTCACAAAGCTGTGTCTCTGCTATTTCTTTATTTATTAGAATTAAGTAGATAATTCCCTTGTTTGAGTCAACGAGATGTAAAACTCTCTCTATTCAAGTCAGCAATCTATACAGCTTTCCACAATCCTTCTCATGGTTATCCATTCCTAAGACTCCTTTCTTGTTGAACAATTTTCAACTTCATCGACGCAGTGCTCCATCTATAATCGATCTGGGAATAGTAGATCCCCCTCAGCGTTGCGACTAAAAGACCGTCGCCTCCGTCCTTAGTACAACCAATTTCGGATCCTGAAGTTGTCGGCCTTCTATAGATGGCCAAAACAGAGCTTAGACAGACGATGCAGCAAAGCAGTCAAAACGTTCTAGAGAATCGTACTCTTGTTGATGGCTCTACACCTTTTGCCGCGGTCTCCACGCCTCCCGCCTGTGCACCCAGCGTCACCGCGCATCGTCCGGGCAAGACTTTTATCGACCAGACTATTCTCAGCTGTAACCATTCATGGGAGAGATTCATTGGCCTTAATGCCTGGGATCGTCAATGTGTTCTATGCTTCGAATATGCGCGCCCAGCTTGGAGATGTAGCGGAAGCTGCAGGGTTCGCCTATGTCTAGAATGCTGTCGATCACATGGTTGGGATCCCGATCCTCAAGCTGGTTCTAATGTATCATCTCAGAAGATCAGAGATCAGCAATCAACACATACGGCTCGTCAACGAACTTGGGAAAACAGGAAACACTTCCCACGGAGAATCGTGATTGGACGTCATCTCGATGGCGAACAAGGAGATAATTAGAGCAATAACAAATCCATGTAGCGTGCAATAAAATAGAGAGCCTAGTTGTCAAGAGTTCATTAATCCGAGTGCATCGCGAAATCCATGATAATACACAGGCACTCGTACTCACAATTTTTCCCGTCTTGCAGTAATTAGGCCTTGTCGTACAGAGATAACATTGAATGATTTTATTCCATGATGCGAAGTTCTGAGCCTATCACGGTACGTATATAAAGGAGTGCAACCGGTCAAGCATCCGACTTGACAACGTTCTACTTTTGCCGTTGGGCAAGAGTAGCGTCGAGGTATAGTGTTTCATTCTTGTTCTGCAACAGAGGCCGATGTGCTTATATGGTAGTATCAGGAAGAGGTTTGGGTTTCTGAGAAGGTGAGTACCTCTGATAATTCACAGCTGTGTATGTGAATAACAGAACGTTCCAGTAATAGCTTCTACCATCTGTTCAGTGTCAGCATTGTCTATGTCTTCTCTTGCTGACTATGCCTCGAGCGATAGACATACTGCATTTTGCGGCAGGCAACGTATTTTCTTCCTATATAAATATCAATAATTGATTAAAGATTCACTCACTGCTAATATAAGGCAATCGAGTTAGTCTCGTGCATCTCTTGAACTCTGATTTAAATTATCCCTCACACTCAGAACACGTCAAATATTCAAGACCCCAAGAGTGAAAACAAGAGATAATATAGCCTTAAGCCAATATGTAGCCCAGCATATAGGGGTTCAAAGCTCAAATATGCAATCCAAATATGCAAGAGTAGACAAAGATGAACGAAACTATTAGCACACCGCGTTATTGTGAATCTGCAAGTCATTACCATACTTCTATATTCATCGATTCGCCTGAGCTACACTGTCTCGTGGTGTGAGCCTTCTCGCGGAGTGAGCTTAAAGAAGCATGATCGGCATGTTATAGAACGGTTAGATGGACATGAATCATAATTTCTACTAATACTGAGGAGTAGATTCATTTTTTGCTATGAAGAACAGGAAAAAAGTCACTGTTCAGTCATTGCTCTCTGTGAGAGCGATGGACTTTCGCAATATCCATGGCTTGATTAAAAGAGCCGTAATACCGAGAGTCGCAATAAACTCGTGTCTTTGACCTCTAATTGTTGTTACTGTGTGGCAGTCAGTAGTCCTAGGACGCATTGGATCCATATAGAGCGGAATTACAACCAAGGAGGTTACCTCTTAGTTCTCTCAATACCGTAGTGTCAAGTGTCACATTGTTAATTATCTAAAATCAAAACATACCGGAAAATCATGATATAACCACTACTTCTTTTGCTGGAATCTTTAACTTTGTTAAGTATTTCGAATTTTCCGCCCGAGTCGTGTGTGAGTGTCACTAGCCCTTCGTCAATAGCGAATAGAACAGTACAACTCAGAACATTTGAAGATACCAATAGTTTTGTTTCATTTGTTAAAGTTTACAGCTATCAGCGCATTGATTACTTTTACCTATATTAGCGGAAGGCTATGTTGAATACAGAAACTGCCAGGCTAGCCGTATATTTCATGTACTAATCACTTCGCAATTTCATTCTCATGTCTGTTAATGTACTGCACCACCGACGCCCCATGCGTCCTGCCGCGAGGCAGAGACACTTTGACAGTAAACCCCAGCCCACTGCAACAAAAATCACCCCAAGTGATTATCAATCAGTCATATTTTTGGCAACGGTTAGGATCATGTCCTCTATCCCTGCTCTGGCCATGTAATTAGCTGAAGGTCTAGAGATGTACACATGCCACGAGCTTGACTGCATCTTGGCTACGGTAGACTGCGATCATCCAAGATCTGCTGCGGCAGCTAAATTGAAAATCCCGTTCTGCGTACTCATGAGGCGAAAATTGAGATGGAGGTCTGGCGATGGAACTTATGCAATGCTTTGTAGCCTATCAAGTCCGTCCTCGGGTCTATATTACTAGGGTAATCCGCCACTTCGTTCAAAGATTCCCATGACGTCGTTACATTGCCAGCCTTTCTCGGTTATTCCTTTGCATTCGGCTCGGTCGGCCAAGAACATGTGATTGACCAGTTTTGGAAGATTCGCAGTTTTCCTGACCAGTGCCAAGGAGCCGAAATAAGGTATGACCGGGAATAAATCATATACACACACAACCCCCCCACTATCTGATATTAATTCAACCCGGTAGTTAGGTTAAGGCAGGATATAGCCTATAGCAAATTATTCTAGATTTCTAGACGTGAATTTGATTAACTAGTTCTTTTAATCACGGTAACAATTCAATAGCTGATTGTCATAGTAGCGGAGGGGCGTTACTACAAGTGCTTGAGGACTGCTCTCATCATGCGCGGTCATGGTGTCAGGGGGAGATATAAGAAGTTGGCAGTGCTTATGGGAGATGGTGAATGGCAGGCAATAGTACTGAATGAACCGGACGACCGTGCGAACATTATATCCTCTCGATGAATCTCGGAGTTTACAATACTAGCTTAGTCCGCGTATCTTCGGAACTATATGATGAAAGATGATAGGTAGGAAACATCCGGTCAATCATCAGTTCGAGCATTCGTGAAAAAAATTACGCTCCGTACTACGAATCGAAGGAGGGTGTAGGTATTGGGTAGCTCACTACCCACGTAACATCGTGTCGGAACCGAGAGCATGCAGATTTACGAGTTTCTGCGGCATTCCGGCTAATAATACTGCCCATATCAGCAGATAGGGTACGCCACAAAGCTTCAATCATCATAGATGTAAAAACTTGCTCACTCTGAGAAGAGTCAAACCCTTATCGCCTATAGTTCACGCAGTGTGCTAATCAGTCGCGCCACGAGCAAGATACAGACGCGCATCACGCCACGCGATAGGTACCACGCGACAGGCACAGCCACTCTACGGCCGACGACACGCATTATGTAAGTATGATTATGCTCCTAGAGAGGCTCAATACCAAGTTTATGGACAGAACGGAGCATGAGTGGCATGTACGACTCTAAGAACAAGGTTTTTCAAAACCTAATCCTGCCTGGCCTCTTCTCTTCGGCAATATTCTCATTCCTTTTCGGGATGATCCTACTGACATAGCTGTCTAGTGATCAACATGTCAATTGCTTCGATGAAGATTCCATCTCAAATTTCTCAGCACCTCGGGCAAGTGGCGGAAAACCATTCAACCAAGTTTCATGCGCCGCCTGTCAAGAAACAGAAAGCAGGTTCAAGTTGCTCTCTAGGAGGAGATATATCATCACGATCCGATAATACCACAGCATACAGGCGGAAAAACCATACCATCGAGGGCGACCTTGGTATCAAGCCGCTTTCGCCGGGGCCAACACACACAAAATCGATTGCTGAAAGAGCTAAAGCTGCCGCCATTGTTCTGAATAGGTACCGTATCGAATACAAGAACGACTGGGATTTCCCCGAATCAATTCTTCATTCCGAAACGCAGATTTACAAAGCCCTAGAGCGAGGAGTTCCGATTGAGCTTGTCATACCTGCGTTTCCATTCAAATCTTCAAATCGATCGAAGAAAGTTCTAGGCCCGCTCCCTGACGAGGCCGAACGACTCTCCTTGCTGCATCTCAATGGACTCTGTCTGGCAATAAGAGATAGCACAGGTTCCGATACATTCCTGACAATTGTTTCTGACGGAATCACATATAGTGGTAATATCCCTAACCTTAGGTCAATCCATCTGGTTGCCGCTGATATCATGATAGACATACTTGACGTCTCGGATCAGGAAGTATGGAGCTACGGCCAGCACTTAAGGCAAATAGCAGAGCAGAATCGATGTCATTATATTCGATTTGCTCGTATCTGCGACCTAGTTGGCAAAGACTATGAATCACAGCATCTTGATGAAGCACTGTATCTCGCGAAAGTGGCAGAGTATCGCAGTCTTCTTGAGGCAAACACACCGAGCGACTTCAACGTATTGGAGGCGATCACAAATGATCCAGACATCTCAAAGACATACAAGGGGTACAAGAAGTTCTTGATGACCGAGCGTGATGATCGAAATGATCGCTCTCGTTCACAGACCGAGAGAGAGAACAGTGCGATTGCCAAAGCAATGATAGTGAGAGGAAAGGTCAGCAGAAGCTAAAATGCATAATTATCACTCCAACTAACGTCAAATCAGGCGTTTGCCGAGACCATTCGGACAAAGTATCCGGGCTTTGTACGGCTTTCAATACACCCCTCTAACGACACAAAAAAGGTGTCCATCACAATGCTGCCACAAGATAACAAGACTGTCATGACCCCTTGGCATGGTGCTGTGGTACGCGGTGCCGACGGAAGTGTGTCCATGTCGCACGCCATCTTAATACCAGCAATGACACACGAAATAGCGTATGCCGATCGGCGTCCTAGCTATTTCCGCGAACGCTCAGATGTTTTTAGTTGGCCCGCTATGGATGTTATCTTCGAATACCTGTATCCATGTGGTATCCTGATTCGACCATCCAAGCCAACGGAAGCCTATCCGCTATCAATGGTAGATATGAAGAAAATACGAGAGCTAGCAACCACCTGTTCCCCGATTATTCTCAGGGGATTCTCTAGGGCCAAGGAGCCCCAGGCATATCTCGTTAAGGAACATGACTGTACCTTGCCTTTCTCGGTGCGTGATCCCAGAGCCTCAATATCATAAGAAATTCTCTCTGGACTAGACTGTCCTGACTTTTGAACTCCTACAGGGAAAATCTAATCTAATTCAAGATATTGAGAGCCAACTTAGGAAGGACTTACAAAACAATGACGGTAAGTTTTTCTCGATGTTGAACATCAACCGCTCTACATGCAAATAAGCTTCGTTAAGAAGTGCTAGAAGTGCAGAAATGCCTTCCGAGATTTCATAATCATCTCTGCACCATGAAGCGCTCATAACTGATTGGAGATATCGCAGTTGTATCACATTGTAACATCGTGTCCCAAGCTGCCACTACATCGGATAAAGGAACTAGGAACAACAATTTTCCTGATAATTCCCAATTACAGTACTTTGTCTCGGGATTATCGTGCCAGACCCGAGACAGTGATGTACTTTTCGCGTCTTCCACTCTCCTCGCTCGTTACCTGCCTCAAGCCTACAATATTCAAAAGCTCGAAAAGATAAAGTGGACGTATCGCAACCAAGGATCGACGATGGAGAATATCCCACTGATAACTAGACACCCAACGCGAAACTCACCATGTCTTCGCTGGCACCAAAACTGGTCGAAGCGACGAACGTCATGCGGTTCAACTGATATCGGCATTGATAACGGGTCTCAGAGTTTGATCGCCTTGATCGACAGTTTGCTCCTTGATCGCCGGGTATGCCTCCGTTTCCCACAGCAGGAGGGAGATGTATTTGTTTTCGACAGTCTCGCAGTGCTGCATACTCTCTAGTCCTGGCCGCGAGCTACTTCTTGAATCTTGAGGCAAAGCACGCCTAGGTTTGGGGAAGATTGCGTACGATGTTTTTATTGGACTAGAAAATATAGATGAAGTACGAAGTAACTAGATTAAAGAAGATGTAACTTTAAATCTCTCCTTTTTGACGAGTAATGATTGTGAGCAGTTCAACAGCTTCTCTCCTGGTGATGATCCTCTGCTAGCTTAGGAAAGTAAATATAAATCATAGCTAAATAATTATCTGCGGAAGATACCGGTACGGGGTACTCATCATCCGTATAATACAGCCGGTGTATCGATGGCCTGGAAAGTTTATAAATTCCATAAGAACGAATGAAGCCCAAGTATAATACTAATACTCCGTACTGTAGTGGGCTTGTACCGTAATACCCCTTAGACCTTATCGAAAAGACCTTATCGAAAAGACAAGATATGAAGCCCAGCCGAGCTCAGACCCAGCAGCAGGTGCGGGGTTGTTAATACCTTACCTAAGATATCTATAACCCCGCACTACGTCCCGGCTAATTCCCGTTTAAATTGATACCCACAGTTTCCCGTACCTTCGTAATCCGTATAGTCACTATTAATTCGACAAAAATAATCAACGTATGAGTTCAAGCATTCGCCTAGGCATCAGTGGTTTAGTGGTAAAATCCATCGTTGCCATCGATGGGCCCCGTGTTCGATTCACGGCTGATGCAAAATTTTGCCTATTTGCTTGCTCTACAGTATGCTCTTAACAAATGGATCTAGGGTGTTTTTTTTTTTTTTTTCAGCCTTCTTCTTATCCTGTTCTTGCTATGTCAATGATGCCATAACCGCATTTGGTGAACGATCATCTCGGTGGAATTGTTACGATAGTAATGTTACAGCGGTATCGAAGGTAGCTCCTATGCACAACATGAAGCAAATTAGCAGTACCGGCTCTTGACAATTTTAGCCGAGCGCTACATAACGAGAGTCGCATCGATTCATTCGAATTAATACGGCGATATGATCGGAGATCTTCGTTCAGTGGAGTGACAAGACATCGCACAGAGCCCGCATCTCACACCATATCACACCCAAGCTCTACTATTTCCGCCGACAACAGAACAAGGAAATAAAATCACAAAAATTCGTAGAACACGCTTATATGTAGCTAAATACTGGGCGATTATATTTATATAAAAAAAATCACAGATAGAGAGGCTTTGAAAACAAGTAAATCTGTAGTGGGAGTGGGCGTATCACACGTTTTTGAACATGATCTTGCTAGGTTAGGTGTTTTACCATGCACATTCAGAACAAACTACAAAATTTCAAAGCAAAAACCCACCTCGAAACAAACCCCCCGGTTCCTGGCTACATGTGGACATGCTGTACGTATTTTTCTAATTTATTGTGTTACTCTATTATCTGTGGAAATGATAGAGCCTAAGTGGTGTCTTGGCACACCAGCTCCCGCTTCCTTGTCGCCTTGATTTGATTTGACTCTTGTGCACGATTTCCTGTAGCGAAGTGATGAATGCGGCCTTCTGGTGCGGGCAGTGCTGGGACGGCAAATCGCATTGTCGCCACTCGCTTTCGGCCTATGGAATCTAAGCCCTGCATCGGCCCTATGCCGTCACACAGTGGGAGTTTGGCCGAGTGGTTAAGGCGTCGTGTTTAGGTCCTGCCGAAAGGCATACCATAAATCCCGCGATGGGAAACCGCGCAGGTTCGAATCCTGCAGCTCTCAACTCATTTACTTTTTAATAATTTCAATTTCCTTTCTCCTACGAAGCTTGATTTTATTTTTCGTTTTGGTTAGCAGACTGAAGTTCAGCTACCCTTGTACACGAGCGCGACCACACGACAGGAAAAATGCGACGCACATGAAGTCACTCCTACAGTCCTTGCTTTACTGGAAGAATACGCTTCTCCCGAGACACGTTTTGTGGCTGAGATGAATTCTCCTAAGCCGAGAACACGGTCAACTCTAATTGCGCGCTCGCGCTTATACTAGTAAAGAGGGTATCATATCAACTGAATGATTACAAGACTTCTAATGCTTAGCCCGTCATTCTACGCTTCAGTGCCGTTTGCGCTCTTTCCCATTGAGATTCTTCTGCCAGAGGCAGACGACACTCTTGCTTTCGCACCATTTTTTCACGTCAAATGGCGAGACCTCCCCATCATATCCAACGCGGCTTAATTCGCCGCTATTAAGCCATGATGCAAGCTCTTCTAGGATGATGGGATCGTAGAGAAGCATCTTTTCATGCCAGGACGGATTTGAGGGGTCTTGTGAACGCGGTGTGGAAGTCACAGCCTTAGTGATATGTTTGAACAACTCCGCTTGTTGATCAGTGGGCGACAACATCAGAGACATGTCACCTTCGTCCGATACTGTGAGTTCTATTGGAGGAGGTGAAGAGAATACGGGTTCCGGTGAAGAGGTAGGCGATAGAGTTTCATTTTCAGAATCTGGAATTTCGATACTGGTGACACTCGATTTTCTAGGACGACCGCGTGGCCGCTTAGGACTTGGTATGGATGGACCGGCTTTTTCCGTATGAGCGGAAACAGCCTCCTTCTTTTTCGCCTTTGTTCGCGATCGTTTGGCAGTTGGCTTTTCATTAGTAGGAGCCGAGTTGTCGACTGGGGGATCGGTGTTGTCTGTTTTTTTGGGCCGTCCGCGCCCGCGCCCTCGTGGCTTGGGAGACACCTTATTCGGTGAGTCGCTAGTAGGTTGTTGCTGGGCTTGGGTTGTGCTGTAAGCAGCTGTCTGGAAAGACTGTGCTGGGGTAGCCAACGCTTCTGGGTGTTTGCTTGCCCAGCATTGGTCTAACAATGCGATCATAGTAGTGCGCTTCTTTACTGGTTTGAAGCCGTATGATGTGATTTGCTTGCTAAGTTGAGCATCCGTGAATAGTGCATAATTCGGGCGCGGCTCCGTGCTCGTTGGGGCCTCCGATATTTCCGGTGCTGTCGGTACGCTGCATGAACGCTGTTCTGCACTTTCGGACGGGAAAGAGTAAGCATTCGTTAGTTCGGATGGTATTAAGGTGCTCGGCACCGAGGGCATTGGTCTTGGCGAATCTAGAAGATCGTTGATATCAACAAAGCTGCGGGAACCAGGAGTAGCTGTGATATTTGCTTCAATGGCAGTCCTACGTCGTAAGTCAACTATCTCCATTCCCATCAACTCGCCATCTTCATCACGCGCTCCAGCTCGCCATAGGCGCCGGCCCACATCATCATCGAAAGGATCAGAACTCAGGGTATTCGATAGCCGAATCGCAGCTTGGACATTCTTCAATGTTATTGGAGAGTCTTCTTGTACAAGTTGGCTGGACGTCCCAAATACGAAATCTTGGTTTGAAGACTGCTTTAATGCGGAGCTTGGGGATAATAAGATTGGGTGGGCTTGCGTGCCTGTCTTCCTTCTTCGGCTTGTTTTTGGGGGTTTCTTCGTCGCTTTGGCCGTGGGTTGCCTCTGAGACATGACCACCGACTGATGCTCAACAAGTGCCTTGACGGTACCATCAGCATCAAAGTAGTCCAACAGAGACTCCTTGTTCGCCGGTCCCCCGAGGTCAAAATGGGGTGCGGGGGGCGCTACAAAAGGGGCGATTGCTAATTCGGTGATAGTCGTTATCCGCCGCTTTGCTTCGGGAGCTTTGGCGTTTGCCCGTTTCTGGTCTTTCAGTCGCTCCGAGCCCCCCAGAGCCGACCCTTCAGTTGCTCCCTCCAACACATCTCCCCGGCCAGTGGACACCAACTCGATCCGTTTACGTTTCCTTAGAACCTCAGCCTGGGGCTCTGGACATGTTGCTGGTATCTGGTCTGAATCTTGTCTTCCGAACTGATCGTGCAGGGTTCGGAATATTCCCTTGGATTCTTGCCCCTTTCCCGCTGACGAAAATAGCTCGCGAGAATCAGATTCATAATCAGCACCTGCGACTTTAGTAGGCCTCGGAGGCGTCCAATCGCTTCGGCGTGGAACTGCGAGCTCTGAGGGCGTATCTATATCTCTACAGTTGCTGCTGGCCATCTCCTCTTTGCGAGCCTGGCTTCCATCTGGCACAACATTTTTCTGGGGAAGCGAATTGTCGTCTTTGGAAGTAGCGAAATGTGGAGACACGAGTTCCGTGCGATTATTAGATCGTCGTTCGGATGGTAGAGCTATAGTACTCGGGATACATTTATCGCCATTCTGTAGAGGCTTCTTGCTTTTGAACTTCTGCCATGGTTTGTCTTTTGGGGATAACGATTTGATAACAGTAGATGACTGGTGGGCGGATGAATCGTTAGACGGATTATGAGATGTCAAAACCTGACGGCTGGGGCTCTTGTTTTCTGCCTTGGATCTACGCGGTGGCGAGCTCGAGATCGTCTCCGTCTCTATATCGATTTCGGGGGCTTCTCGCAAGATATGCGCAGCGTTCGTGAACGTCGGCTGTGTCGTGGCTGGTCCGCGCGTAGCCTGGTTTCTGGTTCGGAACGGTGCCTTGGTAGGACTTTTCTTCATAAAGATCTCGTCGAGGGAGGGAAGATAGGGCGATGACGACGATACAGGAGCAGTATCGAAGGCTCGAAGCCGTGGCGGAGAAGACATCAAGGCGGCTGTATATGATATAAGAGCTAGTCTGCGCCAGGCACAACCGTATAAATGATGGATGAGCAGCCTAGATGCACGGGGAGCAATTCTAGCTGCGTGATAGCCCAGAGATTCGCGATTCACAGTGATGGGTTGAGTGTGTTGGCGAAGCGCAAATGCGTAAGCACCAGTTATGGTGGGGCGTAACACGGGCATCCTCATGCCGACATGGAGGTCGAGCCTGCAGGTGTTGAGATACGGTACCTATGGTACTCGGTACAGTTCCGAACCAACCAATAGACACAAAGGATTGGTACAAGCTGCAGCGGGGCTGCTGCCAAAGACAGAGGCCGGGGTCAGTACCTAGGTACTGCGGGTGCCAGGGTGAAAGGGCACACGCGAAACTACCTCGAAAGCAGGTGACTTACTTGCACGTGACCCTAACCGAGCTACAAAGGTACAAAGGACCCCACCACATTACTCCCACTACTTCACCCAGTACCGGGGTCAAAATTACTGAACCTGTTGAAATTGCGAAACCGCCAAAATTCCTTCGCGACAGTCAGACACCATCACCGACCACATTTTCGATCTCCCCATCACGAACACACAACAATCATCAAAATGGAGAACGACCGCGGAGAACTCGTCGATCTTTACGTGCCAGTACGCCACCGCCGTTCTTTTGTTGTTTGTCCGTGAGATCTTGGGAGGAAACTAATAGGAATATGATTCTAGCGAAAGTGCAGTGCGACCGGCCGTCGTAAGTTATTCTCGTCTACTATGCGCTCAGCCTTAATGGGCCCTGGACCTCCGCCAATTCAGATGTCCGAACTGCAAGGTGCACATAGTTGACCGACCACGTGCAACAGTGATCAAGGCCACCGACCACGCCAGCGTGCAAATCAGCGTTAGTTACCGGAATATTCGAGATCCTGATCGGAGATAGCTAACCAACCCCAAAGGTCGCAAGACTCGATGAGAACGGCAGACAAATCCCCGGAGAGAACCATGTGTAGGGACACCCGAAAAGGCGACATGTGTTGTCATTCAGTGACTAACGAGTCACAGCTACGCCCTCAGCGGATTCGTACGGGCTATGGTATTGCCGACCCTGTTCCCCTGTTAAAGCCGTTCTGTGCTAAGCTAGCTATTATTAGGGCGAGAGCGATGATGCCTTCAACCGAATTACCCAGAAGGATGGCCTCCTGAAGAGCGTCTGGAGCCCCAACCGATAGAGCATTTCTTGTTGGTAGTAAGCCAACCTACATGTCAGAGCTCGCGTGCAGTCACTGATCATAGATATTTCAGGGAACGGCGTTCATGGTCTATTCACGGTTGGGTCGGCATGGAAAAACACATGGTATTTGCAATTAGTCGATAACGAGATCCGGCCGTCCTAATGCGACTCCGAATACGATGAAAATGCGAACGATACCATATGCCCAATACCAACCATATGCCATACCCAATGCTTGTGCTATGTAACTTCATGGATGATGACGAATTCCCTTCCCGGCTAGCTAAGTCTTCTCGCATCTACCCTCGGGTGAACCTATGGGCGAGGAGTCTGCGGCTACTTGATAGTCTCCATGCCGGAGAGCGAGTGGTGGCCTTGAAAAAATCGTGGTGCTCGAGCCGTTCATCATGGTACAGATACGGGTCATACATCTACGTTAAGAATATCATGATTTTGCCATCCTTTCTTGACCGATCATACATACTTCTTTTATCCGATGCCAATGCCAATGCCAAAGCCTGAGCCGTAATCAATACATACTTCCTATGTGACCAACCTGCGAAGCGGCACCGATAAACCTCCCACCAAGCGTACCCGAAACCGATCACAAAGGTTCATCTGCGTCTACTACCCATTTCACTAACCATCTTATGTGGCCCGTCTTCGGATCGAGAATGGCTGCGAAATGAGTACACTCATTATATGTCGGGTAAGCGGCCATCCACTTTCGAAGTGTGGCCTCCTTGATACTCGGTTCCGCTTCCGGGGATGCTCCAGACTGTTTCGCTCGAAACTTTTGTGCGTGGCGAAACCATTTTCTCTGGATGCACTCCAGCCGTTCAGCTGATTCCTCTATCCAGCCATCCACTGCTAATGGTGACGTGAGGACTTCGCGTCGGTCTTGGTGAAACGTAGATGGTTCGTCGTCCATTCGAGCCAAACCGCGTTCGTGATCCTTGAGATCGTGGTTTGTCTGGGCGATAAACCCCCGAGTTGACGTGACAGTACCCGTGACATAGTCTTTGATAATCACCGTTGCCTCCTGGCCATCGCAAAGAATCAGGTAGCACGGAGCGGTTGGTATGCGGCTTATATGTGTAGCCAGTTTAGCAAAATGTGAACTTGAATTGTCGGCGATGTCCCGGGCGTCGTCTACTTGTTGATAGGGGTGTAACAAAAGTGACCGCATGACCGAGCCAACGGACCTGCGTCTTCCAAGCAGTACCATCGACTGATGCCAACGAAGATTTCTGCCAGGGCAGTCATGAGAGGCCCGGTGATTCAGAGATATGGAAAATCCCGGACTATTTCAGAGATCAGCTTCCACGGCTTGAGCAGAAATCAGACCCCCTTTATGTGACGCTATATACTTACCGCACAGCCGTCAGAGAGCCAACAAATCCGGCATAGGTGATCGATCGTGCGATAACCTTGGATGGATGATCCGAGGAAGAGTCTACGAATTCCAGAACAACAATCAAATCTCGGAGCTCATCCATACCCCAATCCAAAGTCCTGAAATGTAACAATCTTGTTGCGTCTGGAATCGTGCTCTCGCTCTTTTTCCGTCGCAACGTACTGAACGACACGGGCACAGCGCCCGACGTACAGCCCAGCAAGCAGTCTAGCGTACTATTCAAAGCGACAAGCAGATATAGCGGCACACCGGACGCGGCTGAGATGCCTTTGATTTCCTCGTTTTCTTCGTCATCATAGACTCGACGGAGGAAGACCCTGGCCAAACTTAGGACAATAGATCGCAGCCATGCGTAAGGAATGAAGATGGATAGCAGGTCGTCGAACAGGCCCGTGAGCGCGCGCATCCTCGCGCCAAAGATGTATACGACTTCATCATATCGTTCACGTGGTGGTCTGGCTAGGTCGATGGTAAGGCGCGGAATAGGCTCTTCTTCTGATTCTGACGAAGACATGATGGCGGCTTGCGGACCTCGAGCTCATTGTGTTACTGTGTTGAGGCAACCTGGCTAGTAGCCGAGACATACTCATACTAATACCCGTACCTTACTTAGACTGCAGCCTCACAACCCGCGAGCCAGGCGATCGGTCACGTGATCAATAACAAACAATGCCGGAATCTCATCAAGCTGCTTGTCGCACGACGTAGACCTGACGTTCGGACGAATGTGTCTGATCACCGGATGATGTCGCGCATAAATACTAGTGCGGCCATTCTTGAGCAGGTTTTTGTTCCTTGATGATCACTTGAATATTTCTATACTCTCAGATAACAAGGACAGAGGAATTGGAGATCCGCCGCAAAGATGCGACCATAGGTAGGTAATCGAAGATAGCGTCAATTGAGGCAGTAACAGTGCTGAACACAGTGCCTAGGAACTGTACTCCAGCCACGTTTCCGCGGTAGGGGGGACCAGAATTGAGCCACATCTCCAATACATCACGGCGCTGATCTAATTATGCATGGCCCTTGATCGATGCTCGCGTTGTTTCGATCGCATAATAAAACATGATCAATTGTCTCAGAGGCCCCATGGCATTTCGCTCAGGTCCGAACAGGTACTTCATCATTATATAAGTTCTCAAATGCTTATGCATACACCTAGGTACCGATTATTGAGCTAGTGTGCCTGTTGGCGCGAGCTATCGCATCGGGTACCATCCCTGAGGTAAAGCATACTAAACCGTTTGCCGTAGAATTGCTCGATCGACGGGATGAATGGTTGTATGCGTCATCGAAATGTGACCGCTAGGGAGTGAAAGGCAAGCTACGCAAGCTGTGTCCTTGGACTCCCCGACCAGATATCCCCGAGTTCGTCAGGCAGAATGTAGTCGTCTAATTTCTATTGTCTATGTTTTGTTTCTATATCCATGACGCCAGTACTAATCACCAGATCTGCCGTGTTGCGACTCTACATTCGTACCCATCGACAATTGTCTCAGCAACGCCAATTTATACAACGCCCAAAAAGTAGCAGCAGCATAATACATTCTACGCGATTTGCTAAATTTCATACTATGCCTTCCACGCGAACTACCAAGAAGCGGGAGGCCACGCCTGAGAAGGACCCTGAAGGAAGAACCACTAACACGAAGAAGCCCAAGCTGGAAGACGACGATGCATCCAGTTCATTACACGAGCCACACCCTTTTGCCGGCCAGGCTGAAGAAAACGGCATCGTGCTTCGCAAATACTACCCGCCGGAGATGAGCAACGAGCGAGCGGGCGCCTATAACAACGATGAGATACCGCGCCCCATTGAAAAATTGATCGACGCGCAGGAGCAGACGGCCAAGGCGCGGAAGCAAGTGAAAGCCAAGGATTCTGTTGTGCATTGGTTCAAAATGGACTTGCGAATAACAGACAATCGCGCACTCTGGGAAGCTAGCGAGAAGGCCCAAGAAGCCGGAGTTTCCCTGATCTGTGTATATATTGTGAGTCCTGAAGACTTCGAGGCACATTTGACGGCGCCTGTTCGCGTGGATTTTATGATGCGGACTCTACATGTCCTCAAGAAAGATCTAGCGGCTCTTGACATCCCATTATATGTTGAGACCGTAGACAAACGGAAAGACATACCCGACCGGATTGTCGAATTCATGGAAGAATGGGGCGCAAACCATCTCTTTGCCAACATAGAGTATGAAGTCGACGAGCTTCGAAGGGAAGCGAAGATGGTGACGATGTGTGCCGAACGTGGGCTGGCCATGGAGGTGTTCCACGATACCTGCGTCGTGTCACCGGGAGCGCTACATACAGGCACGGGAAAGCAGTATGCCGTATACAGCCCCTGGTATCGAGCGTGGGTAGCACACGTTCACGGGAACCCAGAACTCCTTGCTACCTTCGATCCGCCGTCCAAAAATCCCGCGAACGCGCGAAAGAAAATCGCCGCCCTTTTCGACTGCGACATACCCGATGTGCCGGAGAACAAGCGGCTCTCTGACGACGACGCCAAGCGGCTCCATGCTATCTGGCCTGCGGGCGAACACGAAGCAGCCGACGCGCTGGACAGGTTCTGCGAAGAGAAGATCGGCGCGTACGCCAAGCGGCGGAACATTCCTGCGCAGGCGGCTACATCCTCCATATCGGTCCACCTCGCATCAGGAACGCTAAGCGCGAGGACAGCAATCCGAACGGCCAGAGACAGGAACAAGACCAAGAAGCTCGACGGCGGGAACGAGGGTATTCAGACGTGGATCAGCGAGGTGGCCTGGAGGGACTTTTACAAGCACGTCTTGGTGCATTGGCCCTATGTCTGGTATGCGATCACTTATCACGTTGTTCCTACAAACCTTAGCCAACCTGGATTTTTTTCTAACGTTACCTATTAGCATGAACAAGCCGTTCAAGCCCGAATACTCGAACATCGAATGGTCGTACAACGCGTCGCACTTCGAGGCGTGGTGCGAGGGGCGCACAGGGTTCCCGATCGTCGACGCGGCCATGCGCCAGCTGCTCAGCGAGGGGTACATGCACAACCGGTGCCGGATGATCGTGGCGTCGTTCCTGGCGAAAGATCTACTGCTCGACTGGCGCATGGGCGAGCGCTTCTTCATGGAGCATTTAATCGACGGCGACTTCGCGTCGAATAACGGCGGCTGGGGCTTCTCCGCCTCCGTCGGCGTCGACCCGCAGCCGTACTTCCGCATCTTCAACCCGCTCTTGCAGAGCGAGAAGTTCGACCCCGACGGGGAGTACATCCGAAAATGGGTCCCTGAATTGGAAGGGGTTGAGGGAAATGCGATCCATGACCCGTATGGTAGGGGAGCGAATAAGCTGGCTGAGAAGGCGGGATATCCGAAGCCGATTGTAGAGCATAAGGAGAGTCGTGATCGTGCGCTGAGTGCGTATAAGGCTGGGCTTGGGCGCGATACTGCTTAATTCATGCCTGATGGGTTTGAATTATGCTTCTGGAGTAAGAAATATATTCTCCGTGTACTTTTCTAATTATTGTTTTCATCTTATCAGCTCTGGGCCTGAACTGTGGTGGGCAATGTAAAGATGGCGTCGTTGCGCTTATATTGACCAATATACTCTCTTGCTATAGAATAGAAAATGAATATCACTTTGAAAACAATTCAATTGCCGCAATAGAATCATGAGATGAGATGCCCTCAGTGGTGACGAATACAACTTAGAATGATTACTTAGACCGTGCTGTGGTTAGTGGATCGACCACTGTCCCCAGCGATCTCCGCTGGACCTCGGCATCTTCTGCTCACCTCACACCCCTCACGAATTCCCCTTACCCACGATACAAGACCCCGGCCAGAGTCGCCGGTTCAATCTCACCCGGAAGAGATGCAAGCTCTAGCTGCAACCTCTTCATTGCTCATATACTCAGCGAGAACCAGTGCATCAGAGATCAGGCAGCAGGTCTGGACAAATTTCTCAATTCATCGGAACACAGCAACGCAGGCGTGTCGGCCGCAGCTCCAAAGCCGGCGCATATTTACTGCTGCTGCTGCCATAACTTCAAAGAATACCGTAGCTTCCTTGCGAAATAAAGGGCGCATGATGTCGTCGTCAGCGCCTCGGCCGCGAGAATCCAACTACCCGAAAGCCTCGGAAGAAGACAGGACCCCAGACACAAATCCAAGTAGTTCAAAACCGCCCCCTCCGCAGCCACAGCCCAGCGCCAGCATCATCCTCTTATCGCCGACGAACCAAGTCCTGCTCCTACAGCGCGTGCGGACGTCATCGTCATTTGCGTCCGCGCATGTATTCCCAGGCGGAAATTTATCTGAGTTTCATGATGGGAGTATTCCTGCGCCAGGCGACGGGCTGCGGCGCCATGTAGATTCGCCGGCGTACAGGATGGCGGCGATTAGGGAGACGTTCGAGGAGAGTGGGATTTTGCTTGCTAGGTCGAAGGGTGCTAAGGGCGAGGGGAAGGATAAGAGTAAGAAGGGGAAGGGAAAGGATGGAAAAGGGAAGAGTGATGGGAAGGGTGAGGGAAAGGATGTGTTGCTCGATTTGCCTGCGGCGCAACGCGATGCGGCGAGGAACGCGATCCATGAGAATCGCTTCAAGTTTGGCGATTGGGTTGATTTTGTGGGTGGGATACCCGATACCGGTAAGCAACGGCGCAGACGAAATTCATTTTCTTTTCGTTTTTCTCCATTTTCGATGATAATGCACGCGCCTTTGATTATATGTTTTCACATATGCATGTCGAACGCGCGCATCTCAGCAGCAAAGAAAACGACTAGATTAACTAGCAACTGACTACTAACTAACTACTCGCACTACACAGAGAACCTACTACCATTCACGCGCTGGATCACGCCCGTTGGGCCAGCGAAGCGCTTCACTACGCAGATGTACATCTACATGCTGCCGCTCGAAGAAGACGCAAGCGCAAGCGCGATGGCGCAGGGCGGCGAGGCGGCGGTGGTGCCGTCTCCGGACCCCGAGGCCGACGGCAAAGAGGTCACGACGGCGCGCTTCGACGACGCGGCCGCGTGGCTCGCGAAGCAAGGCCGCGAGGAGATCGTGCTGTTTCCGCCGCAGTTCTTCCTGCTGCACCTGCTCTCGGGCTTCCTGAAAGGGCCACCATCTTCATCATCACCAGTAGGAATGGCAGAGCACTACGCCGCACAACGCGCCGCGCTGCGGACATTCCTGGAGACCATGCCCACGAGCACGCACCCCGCGGCGGTCACGCACCCGACGTCGCAGATCCCGTGGGCCGACAAATGCATCAGCCCCGTGGTCCTGGGCGCGCGGCACAGTGACCGCCGGACGATTCTTGGCCTCGATAGGCCTGGAAGGGAGATCAGTTCCGGGAAAGCGAATCATGGCCGTGGAGGCGATTTTGAGAGGGTTATGTTGATTAGGTTTGGTAAGGGGCCGATGAATCTCGAGGTTAGGGGCAGGGAGGAGGTTTTGAAGGAAGAGGAGGAGGCGAAGAGGGTGGAGGAGGAGAAGGGCAGGGAGAAGGAGAAAGGGGCGGGAGGAAAGGGGGAAGAGAAAGAGGAAGAGGGAGAGGAAAAGAAGTGGAAAGAGAAAATATCGTCGAGGCTGTGATACTGTCATTTTTTCTTCTCCTTCGGTGTATTCGGCGTGTTCTGCAATATCATCAGACGTCAAGTGATTTACTGAGCACAGCCTACGTAAGGTGAGACGAAGAGATGGTTCTGGCGCTGGTATCCTTCTTCGAGATCAATTGATAGATCAGTAATATGGATATACCTATGTGCGTTTGATTTACACTTGTCATATATAATACTGTAGTATCTATGAAGTGAGCATAACAGCGAAGCTAAGCATGAATCTACCGAACGCGGTGCTCCGTAGCGCGATGCTTCCTGTGAGAGTTGAAGGCTTATTATACCGGTGGGCTTTATGAGAATAATTGTAAAAACCAAAGCCATTCCCGTCATATGGCGATACCGTTGGTCGTGACAGCAGTTTTGTGCCTCGCGTCTTGCCTCGTGCACTGCCTGTGCATGGTTACCTAAGTTAGGTTGGATAGGGAGATTTATGGCATCCCGCACGCCGGAGGACCCCGCTATTTTATAGGCAGGGAGAAGACCTCCGATTTACATGCACCGCGGATTGCTGCTCCGAAATCAATACATAAGATCGTGTCTTGTCTCGTATTCTCCTGAGCATTCATTTTTCGCTGCGTGTGCAATATCCCGTCCAGATACTGACTTATTTATTTCGGTATTTACTTGATTACTCGGTCTCATCTCATTGAATTCGACGAAGTAAATTGGCAAACAGAGATCCCCGCATAGATGACGGCCAACCCCAACCCACTGGCCCCGCGCGTAGGCGTGGCGGCCATCATATATAATGCGAAAGGAGAACTGATCATGGGAAAGCGGATGGGGAGTCATGGGGAAGGTTAGTGTGCATTTTATTGTTCTCTAGTTTATTTACATTCACACATTATACTATCGCTTCCATCCATACATGTGGGTTGGGGTACTGACAGTGAACATCGGATAGGATCGTGGGCGTGTCCTGGTGGCCACCTCGAGATGGGAGAGTCGTTCTTCACATGTGCGGAGCGGGAGACGCTCGAGGAGACGGGACTGCACGTGAAAGGCGTCAAGGTCGCCGCTGTGACGAACGACGTGTTCGACGCCGCGGCGAAGCATTACATTACCGTGTTCGTGCAGTGTGAGATGGAGGACGCGAATGCGCAGCCGGAGGTGAGCTCATTCTCTTTTGCTATCTATTTACACTATAAAAACAACAGAGTCTGCTGACAAAATGGGATACAGACAATGGAGCCCGATAAGTGCGAAGGATGGCTATGGATGACCTGGGATGCAGTGCGGTTATGGATTGACCATCATGAAGACACGACGCCGGAGTGGGCTGGCAAGAAGTGCTTCTTGCCGCTACGAAATTTGTCCAAAACAGATGTGCAAATGCTGCCCTCACAATCCATATAATTTCATGTCAATGTTATTGATCAGGAGATGGTAAGGTAAATAAGCTATAGAGTGCTTGCACTTAGACGCGCGAGGTGTGGTTTTGTCGGAACGAAAATTGCAGGCGCCAAACTAATTACTGAATGAGCGCATTAACAGTCAGTTCTTAATGAAATTTGAAATACCGATCAAAAACTAGAACAATCGCCAAGGTCTACCATATGATATGATTTAGTAAGACAGCCAAGTGTAGTAGTGAAATCAATGTCTTGGGCATAGAATCTAGTGTATACATGCGTACCTGTTCAAGCAATCAACATGAGTTTCTCCCCGCCGTCTTGCCAGTGCATGAATTTTGCTCTCCGACGATTGATACTGCGCCTATCAGGACACACATTTATTCGTGCCACTGCATCAGACAGAGAAGCATGTTTCTGCAGTACTAGGCCAATGCCTGTCAGAAGGATAAGAATCCCGAGAATGCATGGAAATGCCAGCCAACCGGCCAAGCTGCCAAAAACCTGGCAAGAAACGCGTCCGACCCCATTCCAATTCCGCACTGCCATTACAATCAAGCTGTGGAAGGCATGAGGTGCCAGAAAACGTTTTGTCAGGCACTACTGAGAAGTTGCAGCTTGAAACTGCATTAGTAGCGACGTGAATACTGCAGCTCGTGTACGTCACCATATGTGTTGTAAGTCTACATGTAGGTATGCGCGTTTGTCAAAATATGCAAGCCATGAGTCTGGGCACGGCATAATCATTCACGGTTCTGCCCGAGCTTCTGCCTTTACCATTGAGCCGCATTTTGGATCTCAACTTCTCATACGTGTTTTGGACCGTGATGCCATTCTCGTTCAATCTTTGGTAACTTTCTGCTTCATTGATAGCCGAAGATGATGGACGACCCCGATGAACCGCGGCCCGTTCCCAAAAGCCGTCGTCACGCATTTTTGACCAAGGTTGGGATTGCTGCACTGACATTATTGGTATTTGCATCAATAGTTCTCGCTGGTAACTAACACGCCCCGAGCATCTCTGTTCACCATATCTTATAATCATCATGAAGCTGAATAGCAGCTGACAGGGACACCCCAGCTCTCGGTGCCACCAGTGTACTTACACCTCAAGATCCCAACGCGAGCAATAAGAGCATTGGCAATAGCAATGGCAGTTTCAATGGCGGCAATAACGGCGGCCACGTCGGCACTACTAGCATAAACAGCAGTATTAGCAATGACGATCACGGCAGTAATCCTAGCAGCAACGTCGGTATCGACAGCAACAATGATCACACCGATAACAACAACAAGAACACCACGGCTCCCGCGCCCAAACCCTCTCCAAGCCCATGGCGTCCCGTCAACTCCAGCACTATCGCATCCGGCGTGCCCCTACGAATCATGTGTCTCGGCGCATCCATCGTGCGCGGGGAACTCTCCTCCACCCGCAACGGCTTCCGCGCCATCCTACGCTCCGATCTCTCTTCCCTTAGTTCTGCACCCATCAACATGGTCGGATCGCAGCGCAACGGAGATATGCCAGACAACGACTTCGAAGCCTACGGCGGGAACCGGATCTCGCAGATCCACGCACATGCTACACAGATCGTGCCCGAGATGCAGCCGAACGTATTCGTCATCAACGTGGGCACGAATAATGTTTTACAAGACCGCGATATCGGGCTCGCGGGACAGCATATGCGGGAGTTCATTGATTATTTATTGGCTACGGCGCCGCGGGCTACGGTTATTCTCAGTACGTTATTGACGAATACGGTTCCGGGCCGAGAGCCTGCGATTCTGGATATCAATAGGCAGTTCCGCAAGCTGTATAAGGGGAGTTACGAGGGTAAGGAAGCGGCGGTGGTGTTGGCCGAGCTGCACCCCGAGACGGGACTTCAGGGCAGGCCGCAGGCTGAGGATATTAGCTCCGACGGCTCGCACCCTACGGATAGGGGGTATGAGATCATGGGGCATATCCTGGCGCAGGCGGTCATGGACGCGGACGAAAAGGGGTATTTAAGGTGGCCGGAGGATGGGTTGCCTTATGATGGGGAGGTGGGCCGGGAAACAGGCACTTAGAGAAATCGTGGTTGATTAAGCATGGTGGCATCAAATTAGAGTGACACTGGATACATGTTAGCATGGCACTTCTTTCACCGCTTCCACGTTTGGCGTTCCGGGAAACATTCAGGGGTTGAGCGCCGTACACGCATCGAAGGATGGGTATCTAGCGTTCTCGCTCTCACTTCCACTTTCGTCCTCGCGTTTGAACAGACAGTTTGGGGACTCGTACGCTCTACGAGGTGTTAGTTAGAGATGGTCATTACTAGTCTACAAGGGAAGGGTAACAGCAAACACTGACCCTGCCAATATATCCCATCATTGTTATTCTTAGGGGGTTTGGTCACACGAGTAGGATACTTCACTGTATGTACATCTTAAAGCCCAAGTACTTCAATGTCGTATGTAGCATTACATCGTCAGAGCGGCTAAGTCGCACAGATGCGTAGATCGGTTCAGGTACTGTTCTTGTTGTATTTTGTCTATAGTGTACTACCTCAAGCTCTCTTCTATCTTGGCCAGCTCGGCCATCTGCGCTACGATATCTTTCTTCGCGGCATCCGAGGGCTCAGTATACGGGCGTCTAGGCCGTAACTTCTCCACGGCGCCATCGATGCCCGCGGCCGTGGCGGTGTGGACAGCGGCGGCGTACTTGGTGGCAGCGATGCCGGCCTTACATGGCTGCTCGGCCAGCGCAGCCTTCTGGTGCAGGGTAAGAGCTTCAGCGTGGCGGCCTTCTTTGTAGAGCTCGTAGATCCGCACGATGGTACGCGGGAAGACATTACCGAAAGCGGCAATGCATCCTGCTGAGCCCACGGCGAGACCGCCCAGCAGGAAATCAGACTGGCCGCCAAAAACAGCGAAGCGGTCGGCCGGCAGCTCGGCGGCGAGGCGCGTGATCTTGGCAACGGAGCCGCAGGTCAGCTTGACGCCGACGATATTGGCATGGCGCTGGGCCAAGCGCGTGATCGTGGCCGAGTCGAGGTCGACGCCGTTACACACGGCGGGAAAGTTGTAGACGACGAGCGGCAGCGGGCTCTGCTCGGCCACGTCGGCGTAGAAGGCGTCGATGACGGCCGGCGTGGTGGCCTTGCCGAAGTACGCGGGCGGCAGCACCAGGGCGTAGTTGGCGCCGGCGTCGGCGGCGTCGCGCACGAACTCGAGCACCTGCGCCGTCGAGTGCCCGCCCACGCCCGCCATGATGGGGAAGTCCGGCCCCACGGCCGCGCGCGCGATCTGCACCAGCTGCTTGCGCTCGTCCCGCGTCAGCAGGAACGTCTCGGCGTTGGTGCCCAGGATCACGAGCCCCGCGAGCCCGCTGCGTGCTAGGTACGCGTAGTACGTGCTCTGGTCGTCGGGTATCAGCGTGTCGGTCTGCGGGTCGAAGAACGTGATGGCCGGCGCCCAGATCCCGCTAGGCGGGGGCTTCGGTGCCGACATCGTGATTCCGGTCGGTTTTGCGGTATCTCCCTGGCCTAGAAACCTAAATCCTAAGAACGGCGACGGAGAGGAAGGTATATAGACAGAGAAAAGGGGGGATCTTTCGTCTGGTTTGGAGTAACCATCACGGCTCGGCCAGGGACGGCTTTACGTGTATATATACCGAATGGAGAGCGCTCGGGGTAGATGTTGCCGATCTCGCTCGGCCGCGTCTCCATACGATGCAGCTAACTGGGGCATTTTCGATAATTAAGTATGTTTAGTTTGAAGTATGCTTTCTGGGCAGTCCTCTGTAGTGAGAAAAAGGAAGAAGATAAGCGCTGTGTCTATGTGACCGTGATCTAGGTAGAAAAAAATGGAAGGAACAAAAAAGGAGACGATGGCACCTGTGTATGCGTAAAGGAAAGTATTGGCGTGAATTGATGAACCAGGCCTCTGGGGAAGTTCTGACCTGAATCACGCATCATTGTTTCCAGTACGGAGTAATCTATACTACAAAGCATGATGCCTGATTCTGATCAGAACCTCGTTACGAATACTCCGTAATATATTGCCAAAATTTAAGTCCCCCAATCCAGATGCTTTTACAACCTGAATAGAGATGCCCAACGACCTCTATAATGTTTCCCGTTCAATGATAGATATGTCTGTCCAGCTGACTGCTCCATTTCAGAGACCGGGCAGCCATTATAGAGGCATCGTGCAGCATACATAGGTATGTATGTACCTAAGTCCGGCACTTGCTCAAGTACGGAGTACCCATCTGGGTATTCCATTTGCCTGGAAGTGCAGCTTTGCGCACATGATGGTGGACAGTGTGGGGCACTCACCTGCTGAGGCCCCGCTATATTGCGCGCCGCGTTGTCTCCGGCGCAGCTTACGCAGTACTCACTAAGTAGGTACGCTACTACGCTGCTCGTCGCAAGTCATTTGTCTTACAGCCAGAACCAACGAACCCAGAATCAGAACCGACTTCGCATCTCGCTATGTGTTTTCGCACAATGGCTCAACACTGCACCTCGATATAGGTGAACGGGAGCAAGCCAACAGCGGCGCATCGAATAACCGAACCATGAAGCCCCCTCGACTGCGCGCTCTCCCGGCCGACCTGCGCCGTTCACGCTGTCCTCGTCTTCATCTTCGTCTCCGTCTCTACCTCGGCCATGTATAGCCAGGGCAAGATCATCCAACGGCTTCTGGGCCGCCCCAACCCCGACAGCGCCAGCGACAGCGCTCTCGGGGCGGCCAGCTCGCCCAACCCGCAGACGTACCGGCCGATCGCATCGCAGAATGCCGTGTTCCCGTCGTCGGCGCCCGTTGCCTGTGTTGACCGCTCGCCCGATGGCCGGCTCGCCGTGCTGGGCGGCCGCCACGTGCTCAAGACTATCCGTATCGACGGCGCTGCTATCAGCGAGGCTATCGACGTGCGCGCTGCCATCACGTCGCAGCTTGCCAACCGCGGCTCCGAGCACCTGTCCATCAAGGATGTCAAGCTAGCCACCAACCACGGCGCCGAGCCTGCCGTCTTCACGGCATGCGCCAATGGCCGCGTTTTTATGTATGATCTCAACCGCCTGGCCGCTGGCCTAGCCCTCGAGTTCCTGCAGATTGCCGAGGGCTCGCGCCAGATCAACAAGCTCGATTTCAATCCCCATCGGGGCACTTGGTTGTTGGCTGGTGGTCAGGACGGCACTGTGCGCTGCTTCGACATTAGGGGGCCCCCTTCTGGCCGACATGGCCCGGCCTTTCGCGTCCTCCAGGCCCTACGCGGCAACTCCGACTCCGTAAGGGATGTGAAATGGGCCCCCAAAGACGGCATGGTCTTCGCTTGTGGCACCGAGTCGGGCGCTATCGTGAAGTGGGATATACGCAAGGCCAACATACCCCTGCTTCGAATCAACGCGCATGACACTCAGAAGGGCGTCTCGTCCATCTCGTGGCACCCTGACGGTGACCATCTCATCAGCGCCGGGTTCGATGCCAAGTGCTATGTGTGGGACTTGTCCAAGAACGCTGAACGAAGGCAGAGGGCGAAATGGACTATCAACGCTCCAGCACCCGTGACGTCCGTGGCATGGCGCCCTGGGTTATGGTCTGCCACCGCGCAAGGCCGACGGGCTGCCCAAGTAGCCATGGCCTACGATGATAGCAACATGAGGAACGGGATGAACGCTGTGCATATCTGGGATCTCGCGCGCCCGACCATGCCCTATAAGGAAATTGAGCTGTTCGAGACGTCTCCCGGTGCTATTCTGTGGCGCGATCAGGACCTGCTATGGGCTGTCGGTCAGGATGGGTTTACGCAGTGCGATGTTGCCTTTGCTCCTAAGGTCATGGACCATCGATCCCTCTCGAGCCTCGATTTTTCCCCTCGTGGAGAAGTCCTCATGTTTCTTGAGGAGCGACTTCAGCCATCGAGGCCGCGGGCGACGGTGAAATCCCACGACATACACCCGAATTCTCCGTATAACTCTAGTCCCAACGGTCAGATGCTGAGCATTAGCCGTAGCGACTCCGAAGAGGACGTCATCGGTAGCTTCTTAGGTCCAAAACGCCGCATTGGTAGCAAGCAAAGAAGTGCGCATCAATCGACGCAGTCGCTCAGTACAACGCCTCCCTCCGGTCCTGGCGTCGAAGATCGGGTGATCTCCTTGGAACAAGCGATCAAACTCACCGTACCCTTCAAAACGCAGCAAGTCATGGCAATTGGGCGCGTTCCGGCCGCCATCAAGATCGACACATATCATTACCTCTCGCAGCAGTACCTCGAAATCCTCAGAAATGAGCTTCCAAGCTCAGATGGAGCGGGATCTCTAGACAAGAGAGTTCTGAGGATTATGGACAGATATGCTCAGGCTGCCGAAAGTGTCAGCCACTTTCGGCTAGCACAGACCTGGCGTATATTGTCTTATGCTATGAACTTGCTGTTGGCTAGCCGGTCGAAGTACCATCTTGGGCGCCGGATCACAAATACGGGAGGGACCAAATCCCCTTCGTACCAGGATGACGATGCTAGGCATTCATCTCCCAGGGTGAATTCGTCTTCTCGACTTCGAGATAGTGGCATGGAGACTCCAAGACCACCTACATCGGCGCCGTCTGTGGATAGTCGGCTGACTTCCGGAAAGCTGCGTCTTATTGAAGAGATAGATAGTGAATCGAATGTACCCACCCCCCTGGCTCGACCGGTTGAAGAGGGTCAACTTGAGTTCGAGGGGTCTGGCACTGTGAAACGTTTGACCCCAGTCCATGAGCTAGACAACTTTTCTCTTCCGCCCTCCCTTCATTCAGGGAGGCCCAGCCCTCGGCGGCGGCTCAACTCCTCGTCATTCTCCGTCATGAGCCAGGAAAGTCAGGTATCAAGCACGGAAGGATATGATTTCTACGACGTAGAAGCCGTGGAGACTCTACCGATGGCTATCGATGTGCCAAGGACGATACGAGCACCACCGAGACTTGACCCTACGGAACCGAGGTCGCCCAATAGCCGTCGAAAACCTGCAGTACGGCTCGACTCGGACGACAGTTTTCCCCAGATGTTTTCGCTGTCGGATACTAGTCGTCAGGCTTCTCTTCTTGGGACCTCTAGAGGAAGTGCCCAGAATACGGCAAGTCGGCTGCAACGAAAGGATTCAAGCGATGCAGGTAGTGAAATTGAATTCGCGAGTAGAATACGGGGCCGACAACTTGACGAATATTCGACGCGCCGCGATTGGCCACAGCCGCCACCCCTCGAGAGGTATGGATCAGATGCGTTGACAGAGGACTTTTTGATCTCTCAAACAACCACCGATACCATTGAGAGCGACTCCACTGGTTTCGAAACTATTCAGCGCCCAACAGCGAAATTCAGCTCCGCCTTACCAATCATCCACAGAGCAGCCTCGCGCTTCACCCAAAGCGCTCCCCGGCCACAGGATAATACATCACTAGCCATCACAGATACGGATTTTCTCCCCTGGGATGACGATCCGCCCTACCCATTTCCAACGAGCCCCGGCGCCGATCCCGTTGCTTGTCCATCGCCTATCAAACCGTATGATATCTTAGCGCAGGCATTCGCGTTTGAAACCAAGCGCTCCGCTCTCAACGCGTCTGCCATGATCCTCTTGCTTAAACCCCTAGTGCCAGATGATATAATTGACACGCATCAAGCTGCTGCAGTACTGCGGCAATATCATTCCCGTCTCATGAATATGAAGCTATTTGTTGAGGCTGCGATACTGCGGAATCTATGCTTGCGTGGTTGGCCTTCAGGTATAGAAATTTGGGGCGAGAATTATAGCTCTATCTTCCGCCCAGCTCAGGAACGGGTGGTGGGTGGATTCGCATGCGCACAGTGCCATAAACCCCGAGAGCTTAGCCGCTCATCGCCCGAAGGCTCGGAGATCTGGAAATGCGAGCGCTGTCGTGCACTCGTAGCACCATGCGCAGTCTGCGGTCACCGAGAAGCGGCCTCGGAATCGACGTCGCTCCCTATCGAAGCAGGTTTACGAGCGGCTTCAACGCAGTCAGAAGACTCAATACTTTCGACTTGGTGGTACTGTCCCGGATGTTCCCATGGTGGCCATGCCAACTGTCTCCAAGAATGGCACGCGCCCATCGGATTGTCACAGGAAGATGGCCATTCGGAAACGTCGAGGCACTATCTATTTGAAGATGACTCGCCACACACAAATAGCGACGGTTGCTGCCCGTTCGACGGCTGTGGCCACGCCTGCCTTCCCGGCAGATGGCGCAACGAAAGCAGTACTGCACGCGCCGAAGAACTTGGACGGGCTGTGCGCGAGCAATACCGCGGCGTGATCACCGATCTTAAGAAGATCGACAACAGGCCAAAGCTGGCTAGGGATACCTCGGTCCTCTCTACGCCTGCCGGGAGCGTGAGAGGAGATACTCTCGATATCCCGCAAAGCAGGGCGGTGGAGACCGTCCGCGAGGTCCTTGCCGGAAATGCCCACGAGAAGTCGGACAGCAAACCCGGTGGTCTGATGGGCATCTTGAGCTCGAGCCCCGGGCGAAGTGGTGGCTTTGCTGCGGGCGGCGGTGGGGTCGAGAGGGAGAGGAGGAAGAGCGTCAAGTTCGCTGGCGCGACTAATGATGAGCAGTAGCCATTTCATAGCCTTTTTCCCGTTTTGATTTGGTTCGAATATCAAGGGAAACTAGAGATACTGAGAGCCTTGTCAATTTTGGGCATCATGGCTCCAGCCAGATGCGCATTTACTAACAATACCCCCTATCTGCCAATTGATTGGCACGATGTACTATATATATGCTGTTACCGAAGTTTGTGTGTTTATAGGATTGTGTACCAATTTAATGTGTTGCTATTGTTATTTGATGCCATGCATCGTTTTCTCCGGCTTGATAGGTTGTTCGTGTCTCTATCCCCCGACTTCGCACTAAACATGCAGCATATCTACTACTATGGGCGATCTGCAGACCGTGGAGCAATTCAAACAAGCATAATTGGCAAATCCAAGAATTGGAGGTCAAGTCGCTTGGTTCCGGTTAGGTAATCCCGCCGTCTGATCCCGACTTCTCCTCATGACCTTGTGTTATTGATATCTATAACTTGGGCATAATTACTGACCTCAGTAAGGCAACTTCTCACGCTGTCTATTCTGTCTTACTACCGTAAGTAATAGCGTAAATAACCCACTTCGCCGCCTTCACACACACAATTGTCCATCCATCTTAGTAATCCTCGAGATGACTTCGATCTCTTAATCTTCACACCCTCTTCAACCTTTATCTCGACATAAAACTCCCTTATACATAAACTTCAAGACCTAATAAAAGAACAAAGAAAAAATTGATCAATTAAAAATGCCCGACTCATACCACCCTACCCTCGACGAACTCACGCACCTGGAGCGGTGCATCGCGCTCGCGGCCGAGGCCCTAGAGGCCGGGGACGCGCCCTTCGGATCCGTACTCGCGGAAAATTCCGGCGCCGCACTACACGAAGACCGCAACCGCATCGCGACGACCGGCGACGCGACACGGCACCCGGAGTTCGAGCTCGCGCGCTGGGCCGCGGCAAACATGACCCCTGAGGCGAGGGCCATGGCGACGGTGTATACTTCGGGCGAGCATTGCGCTATGTGCAGGTACGTACCTCATACCTATTAGTTTGTTCTTCTTTTCTTCTTCTTTTGAGCTGTATATTCTGAATATGGTCTCGAAGTTTTTGGAGGGGTGAGGGGTAGGTATTATGGCTTATAAGTTGGAGGTTTTCAACAAGCTTGCTTGCTCCTGGAGAGAAACGGGGTTGATTTGATCTTTGCGATAAAAAGAAAGGAAAGGAAAAAATGAAGAAAATCGGGAAATGAAAGAACGTGGCTAATCTCTTTCTTTTCCTACGAACCACAGCGCCGCGCACGCCTGGGTCGGGCTAGGCAGGATCGTGTATGTGGCGAGCGCGACGCAGTTAGAGGGTTGGACGAGAAAATGGGTCGATGAAGAGGGTGCGGAGGGGAAGGGGACGCGTGAGTTGGCAGTTAAGACCCTGCCGGTGCAGGAGGTTGTGAAAAATATAGTTGTTGATGGACCTGTAAAAGAGCTTGAGGGGGAGATTGTGAGGTTGCATAGGAGGTATGCGGGTTTGGATGCGTGATAGGGACGGTTGAGGTGTTTGACTAAGCGGCATTCAACGGTCAGGGAGTATGTGTGTAGCATCCTGATTTACGCTGGAATACTATACCTTATCGCCTGTTGTGTTTGGTTTTCGTAGAAGACGGCGATACCGAGGTTGGTTGGGAGAACGATCTTTTCGTTCTCGTCATGCATCCCGAGCTTGGCTCTTCATATGCTAACTATATTCCGACCCATTGGAACACCAATTTCGGTCCAGCTACCTCTTAGGTTGATACCTAACACATGCGAAGATACCTAGGTTGGGCAAGTATAAAAATCTATTGCTTTCGATTGCTTCTCTGCGTGATCCAATTTCTTCAAGTAGTAAGCCGCGGCGACGGTATACGGAGTACATTCAACTAAGTAGGTAGGTTACACAATTAGGCTATCAACCTCGCCGAATATTACCTAATTGTCATCGTTTGTGTACGGTATGTGTAGCCTTACTTACTTACCAGGGATCAATTGCTCGTCTCATCTCAGCTCAGACTAGCCCAGGACTCGCGTGACATAACCTGGCGTAGGACCAAGCAAATACGCCAAACCACGACCTCGCTCCCGATTGGTCTAGAGCCGCTTCTCATCCCGGCGTACGCGAATTAATTACAATGTCGCTGATCTCATCACATCAGACTAACCTTAGCAATTTCTCTAAACCCTCGGCAGAGTCGGGAAAACAGTACTTAATCTATATTCAGTGTAGCGCGTGTCTATCTGCCGCGTTCGGTACCCAATTAGCCTCTCTCGCGATATCGAAACCAAGCCTGTCTAAGTTAAGTCCTGCCGTCCAGCACGTGGAATACCTATGGCCCAGCTCTCAGGACTCTCGTATCGTACAAGCCACAAGAGATGATCATTTCTGTAATCATTGTGCTTGGAAAAAACTCATGTAAGCGGCGCACATACATTAGGTTCGGTATCTGGTCTGGGCGCGGGCTTATCTAGGTAGCCTTCTTGGAATCAGCGCTGGGCGTATGCACGAGACGCGTGTGGCTTGAGCAAATATGCCATGGCAGGCAAGCAGGCTTACGGACGAAACTCTATGGCTCGGAGGCATAATTGTCCTGCAGCGAAGTTACCTTAGGGAGAAGTTGTCAATTTGTGTCATGTTCATACACCCTGGCTCATCAGTAGGGGTAATCATTGCGCCCTGTTCGCTGTATAAAGACAATCAGAGATCTCACAGCAGAGCACCTGTTCGGTAGCGAGCTTCTTTTAACCATAAGAGTAAAATCTTGTAGGTGGTCAATCGACATATCGTCATGAAGCTCCCGGCATCGTGGCTTCTTGCCACCACCTCGCTGTATGCGCTCGCATCCGCGGCTCCCCTATTACACGGCGAAGATGAGACAGATTGGACACGCCAAGGATGGGACGCGATCATCATCGGAGCCGGTACCGCCGGTATCGTGGTGGCAGACCGACTCAGCGAAGCCGGGAAGAAGACGCTTCTGCTTGAAATCGGCGGGCCTTCATACGGTATCACTGGAGGCACGGAAAAGCCTGCATGGCTGAGCCAGACATCGCTTAGCCGAGTCGATGTCCCGGGATTGTGTAAGTCATAACGTTTCCGATGGAGGGCTTGACAGCTAGCTAATCCAGTATTATTAGACAAATCCATATTCAACGGCAGCCAGACTCTCCTCTGCCCACCGGGTATCGTGAACAGCTACCAAGCCTGCACGATCGGGGGCAACAGCGCCATCAACGCGGGCCTGTTCTTCCAGCCGCCAGCCTCCGACTGGGACACCTATTTCCCTTCGGGGTGGAAGAGCGCCGACGTGCAGAGCGCGACAGCAAAACTCCTCGCAAAGCAGAAGTCCGTGACCAAGTACTCACGCGACGGCAAGTTCTACCTGCAGACGGGTTACGACGCCGCGAAGGCGTGGCTCGTCGACGGCGCAGGATTCGCTAATATTTCGATCAACGACGACCCGAACCGCAAGGCCAACGTCTTCGGGCGGCCCGCGTATAACTACATCGACGGACAGCGCGGGGGCCCCGTGCGCACGCATTTGCAGGACGCGCTGCCGCGCAGCAATTTCCGGCTCGTGACGGGCGTGCGGGTTCAGCGCGTCGAGCATTTCCGCGGTGTCGCGACCGGTGTTCGCGCTACTGTGAATGGTGGCGGTGTCAGCATTCCGCTGGCTTTCGGTGGTCGCGTGGTCGTGAGCGCGGGCGCGATTGCTTCACCGGGGCTGCTCATGCATTCGGGCATTGGCCCGCAAGACGTCTTGGCTAGCCTGAATACGTCCACGGCCGCGGCCAATCGTACCAATTGGGTCGTGAATCCCGCGATAGGTGACGGCCTGTTCGATAATCCGAATACGTTTATCGAGCTCGCCGGGCCGAGCATTCGTTCTTACACGCAGAGTTATGATAACCCTATCCCGGCGGATCGAGATCTGTATTTGAAGAATCGGAGCGGTCCGTATGCTTTTGCCTCGCAGACTTCGGTGTTCTGGGGATATGTCCCGAATTCTGACGGTTCTCGGACGGGCGTTCAGGGGACGATTGACGTAAGTAATCCTCGAATTGTCCATCTTTTGCTTACATAGCCCCTAAACACGCACCCACCATTTGGCAATGACTAACTCCAAATCTTACAGTCATCAGGCTATAACGCCTACGCAAGCCGAAACGACACCATAACACTGAACATATACGGGACATCAGGCCTCCTCTCATCAGGAAAAGTAGTGCTGTCCAACGACGTACCCACGCCCAGCTCAGGGGTATACTACGCGCATCCGCAAGACGGGATGAACGTAGCGAAGTTCATCCACGCCATCTTCCAGCACCTGCCGGACTCGACTCCACAGACACCAGCGAAGACGGGGCTGACGCCATTGAACATCCCGCGGCGGTCCACGGTGCAGCAGATCTACGCGTACATCACGGCGCCGTCGGCGTACGCGGTAGGCTCGGTCCAGCACTGGTCGAGCTCGTGCCGCATCGGGCGCTGCGTCGACGTGAATACGAAAGTCATCGGCACGACCAACATCCACGTTGTTGATGCGTCGATCCTGGCGCCGCTGACAGTAAATCCGCAGTTCGGCACTATGGTGGCGGCGGAGAAGGGCGCGGAAAGGATCCTAGCTACGTGGCGGTTCTGACAGGGGGGTGTTGCTGAGAATGATCACGATCGCTTCATCGAGAAATGAAAGATAGAATATGTTTAATAATGCTGTATTGCTTTTCAATGATATTTTTAGGATAGATTAAGTTAGTTGCAAAGCTACGCACCTCAATAGAGATAAACGATTTAATGGAACTGACCGGGATTGTGCACAGAAGAGGAAAAATCCACTTACTAATTGATACGGTTATTTCGTTCATACTACAAGTCGAGTCACTGAGGAACACCAACCAATACAAAAGGGCAGTCTAATTGAGACAACAGCGAGCGAGAATATAATATTGTGGGGAGAAGACTGACATTAGGTAAGATAGTTATACGGAATTGTTGAATACCTGCCGGTGAAGTTACTATAGATAAAAGCGAACTCGATATTTGTTTAGGGGTAGGAAACTCACCTCCCTGCATCTATTGTTCGGCGACAATGTCGCTATATCCAGCCTGGCCCTGGCTTCTCTACAGGTATCGGCTCATGATACTTCCCGGAAGCGGTGAGGCTGCGTCCAGGGCCAGCACTCGGCTTCTGCTTACTCGTACCCGAAGATTTAGATCTGCTGGCCCGTCTGCTCGTACTTGAGTGCTTAGAATCTTGCGCTCGCTTGCTCGTATGGGAAGATTTAGACTCTCTGGCCCGCTGGCTCGGGAATTTAGACGCATTCGAGTGGCCTGAGTATCTGTTAGCATAGACTGGTGCGGGGAATGCTGGCAGTGGAACATCAATATGTTCCTCAAACCGAGAAAGTCGATCTCTTTCTTGGAACGTTGGGGAATGTCCGGGCTCGCGCAGGAGAAGATCTCCTTGCATGCCGTATTGGTTGAGTACCTGATTATGCTCTCTTAATGTTGATGCGACTCGGATCTTCGCGAGAGCCGCGCTAACGTCAATCCCCGCCCGTGCCATTTCGGTTCGCGCAAATTCATGACGGGCGGTGAAGGCCGTGAAGAACTCCTCGCCGAGAAAAGTAGGAAGGAAGCGAGGGTTGACAGGCTGACGACGAGTTGCTATCAGATCCAGACAGACGAACGCGTCGTTTGCTAATACCCTTAGATTAAGCTGCTCGCCAGCTTTCAAGTTCGCGAGATAACCAACGGCAATACTATCAAGAAGGCTCACAAGCGAGACAACGATTGCGTTACTATGGCGGGAACGGACCCGCTCAATGCTCTCGAATAAGGGATCGGCATGAATGCGAATTCTACGAAGCCCCTGGCTCGTCGGAAATCCGATCGAGTCGTCGTGGACCTCGTATCCGCCTGCAGAGGCCCATGATTTCACGGTATGGAATTGTGAGCAGATAATCGCTATCCTGTGTGCTTTGCGGCCCGTATAGCCGTGGTCGATGAGTGCGCCGAGACCGCAAATAGCATAGGGAATATGTGCGAGAGCTGTGTGAAGAAGATTGAAGAGCTCTATAAGCTCGTCGTGACTCATAAAAGACGTAGACCACTCGACTGTCTCCGACTTTCGAGGCTGCACTTGCATTTGCACTTGCGGCTGCGGCTGCGACTGTAATTGCCGTGGCTGAGGGTCGTACGGTGTTCGCATCGGCGGCTGTGACTGAAAGGATTGCTGGGTACTGTGGCCTAAACCGGCTCGCACCCGAGCATTATAATAATCAGCACGATCGACACGGCGTATTGGGGGGAAGGGCCTGGCGGGAGGCTGTGAGGGCTTCCTCGAGGGGAAGATGCACCCAAGGCAAAAACCCTTGAGGAAATGATAAGGCATTTGGATAGAAAAAAAGGTAGTAGTCGGTGTGGTCAGGAAACTTACTGTCAAAATTGCATCGTGCTTTGGACTGGCTCGGGTACTTAATATCTTATTTATGGTGGAATTCGAATAGACACTTCTTTGTTCGCATAAAACAATCTCATTGTTTTTTTGCGCGTCCAGGTAAAAGGTGATTGTAATCGTTCAATAAAATCATCATCATAATACAATGGATTGTTTATTGGCTAGCTAAGCTCAATGAATACAGACCAAGCGGTGACGCCTCTGCTTTAGAGTAAGGGAGAGTTGCTTCGATGTCGGACGGTTCACTGCAACTGTAACTTCAGCTGGATCTCACAGTAAGTTATGCTCAGGTGAAAAAGGGTCCAGATCAGATGCAAAACTTAGCTTGAAAGCAAGCCATTCTTGTCTTCAAACACCCGATTCCGCTAGCCCGTTCCAACGCCTATGATACATAACCCTGGCCTTAGGTGATGACGCCAGTCTATGCGTGCTCAGAGCTCCTCGTCCTCGTCCATTCTGTCGCCATTCGCTTGGCCGTTTGCCACACCGTCCTTTTTCGGCATTGTAGCTTCCTTATCTATCATCTGCCTTGACACAGATACTATATTATCCTCGATGAGTTTCTGGCCAACGTCCTCCAAGTGCTTCTTCGGGTCGAGTTTGCCAACATAGCGAGTCTTAAGCTGATCCTTAGTCAGCTCAGTCTCCTCTTTGACTCTCTTCTCGTATCCCTCAGCCAGCGTAACTAGTCTCTTGAAATGATCCTTGTTGCGCTCGCCTTCATGTCGGAAATCCTCCATCTGTAGAGCCTCGGTCCAAACATGCTTGTGAAGGTTCATAAGCATGTTTTCTTCTAAAGCGGTCTTGCGGTAGTTGATTCCGATCGAGTAATAATGCCGGTTCAGCCCGTGAATAAGGGCTTGTATAGAGGGCTTGTTGAGATGGCCCAAATTGGAAGTGCTCTGCCTGGGCTCCTGTCCCAGCATCAATGACTGTGGATTGATGAGCCGGAAAGCATCGATCACGACCTTTCCCTTGACGGATTGTATGGGATCGACAACGACGGCGACGGCGCGAGGTGTTAACTGCTCAAAAGACTGCTGCGTGTTGATATCGACCGAGGAGAGCCAACAGCCGAAGCCGGGATGGGAATGATACCAGCCGACTACCGATTCGGGCCTGGTGATGTCTGTCAGAGGACGGAGGATGGGGAGAACGGCACGCACAGGTAAAAGAGGAGGAAGGAGTCCGGCTTACCTTCCAGTCTGTGTTAACATGTCCATCATCTTCTGCTGGAACACGGGGTCGACGGCCTCAACACTGACACCGGTACCGCTTTGCGGCATGGCAAACACGTCCACCACACGAACGGTGAAGTCGTCGACGAACTCGCCCAGCATCAGTCCCATCACCTCCATGGGCACACCGGCCCGTCCGTGTCGCAACATCTTCAGTAACGCCAGCGAGGAGATGTACACCGTCTCGGAGTTATCGATGAGATTCTGGTTGTCCTGCACGAGCATGGGCGGGTCAGCATGTCGGTGCCTCGTTTGCCTGCTACTGACTCTCTCTCCTTCGACCTAACCAACCTAGCAGAGGTCGTTGAGATCGCTGAAAATAGTGTATTATGGCATAACTCACCGACCCGGGAGCTGCCCCAAGGCCCCCCATGCCTGTGGCACCCGCGAGCATGCGGTTCAACCGTTCCATGTTGGAAGACGAGCGCGGTATTTGTTATTTTCGAGCTATGGAAGGGTGTGACGTGTCGGAGGAACGCAGGAGGTGTGAATTGGAGAGGTTGAGTTGACTGCGACGAGGGAAGACTTCTTGTAATGTAATTCGGTGTTGATGTGAGGAACTGGCGTCTGTAAATTGCGACTGCCCGACCGCACCTACTTAGCTCTGCTCGTACGTGACGAAACCACCATCTGCCTGCTTCGAATTCCCAGCTTACCTAATATGGCTGGCCAAATTGGCTGCTGTATGTATCTATGTACGAGCTAGCTGTACTTTAAATGTACCTGCCCCCGGCAGTTGGCAGTGCACATGCAGATAAGTACATACATACGAAGTACCTAGCTCAGATAGGTACATACTAGCAACCGTACCTGCAGGCGCTCTTCTTATCTTATCATCATCCTGGCATTATTTTCCAATTGCGACAGCGCCCTCGCGCCTCGAATGATTTCAACTATTTCCTCGACACGGCAAAGGCGACAGGATTCCAGACACGAGAACGCCTAGCGTTTGGTGGCAACCGCTCTGCTCGCTATGGATGTTCTCAAAATCCTATCCCGAGGAACCAAAAAGTCTTCATCTCACCAGCTATTCGAATCCAAGCCCGCTCCCGAAGTACCAAATCCCCAGCTGTTCCACGACAAGAAGCTGAAGCGAAAGAGAAATGAAGAAGGTGATCACTTCGGCCGAGGGCAGACTGAAACGGAGGCTGATCTGTCACTCGACTTCTTTGCCCCCCGCGAATCCAAAGAACCCAAGCTCGCCGCGCAAGAAAAAGTAATTACAAAATCACCCAAGCCTCAGCCCCAGCCCGAACCCGCGCTCCTCGACGACGACGAAGTACGGCAAACCCTGCGGTCGCATCGTCTCAAGTTCACTATACTATCGCATCAGGAGGATCATAAGAGCAAAGTGACCAAGCCAAAGAAAAAGAAAGATGCTTCAAAGGGGAAAGCCAAGGACGCAAAGAAGAATCTATTTCCACAGCCCCTGGTCTCCTTCGCGCAGCTGCGCACAACATGGAAATTGTCTCCCCGGCTGGAAGAAAATCTGTCGGCGCAAGGTTATCGGATACCCACCGAAGTCCAACTAGGTTCCCTGCCTGTTCTGATCCGGCCTGAGAAGGCTGTCTCGGAAACAGCGGCCACCGATTTGGGCATACAGCCCGAAAATGGTATCCATTTCCTCGCTGTGGCGCCTACGGGAAGCGGGAAGACCTTGGCTTTTCTCATCCCCGCCATTAATGACGTGCTACGGCGAAGGGCTGAAACGACCAAGGACCGCTTATTAGAAACAATTGTCGTGGTTCCGACACGAGAGCTAGCTGAACAGATCGCTAACGAGGGACGCAAGCTCACGAAGAATACTGGCGTCAAGATTGTAATGATGAAGAAGGGGATGAGAATAATAGCCGATGGTCCCGCAAAGGATGACAACGATGAGCCAAGCTCGGACGCTGAAGAGGATGATAGCTCCGCAAAGAGCGACTCCGATGAAGACGATGAACTACAGCAAACGACTCTCACTAAGGCTGATATTCTTATCACTACACCCCTCTTGTTAGGGAATTTCCTAAAGTCAAGAACACTACCAACGGTCCGGTCATTAATTCTGGATGAAGGAGACGTACTTCTTGAGCAGAAGTTCCTAGAACAAACCCTGCAAATATGGTCGGCTTGCGTCAATCCGTCTTTGCGACTCAGGTGCTTTTCGGCCACGATGGGAGCGCATATTGAAGAACTGATATCAGCTGAGCTCAAAGCCCGAAACTCTGGCGATCGTGCTACTCCCTTTATAAGGCTCGTGGTGGGTCTAAAGGACACGGCTGTCCCAAGCATTAGCCACAAGCTAGTCTATTGCGCAACTGAACAAGGAAAACTGTTCGCTTTGCGCCAGATCCTACACCCTCAGCTATCAAGTACCTCGGTACCACAAATGAACATGCCAATCCTCGTGTTCACACAAACGATCGAACGTGCTACAGCCTTGCATAGCGAATTAAAGTTCGACTTCCCGATGGAAGCCGGCGGGCCATCACGAATTGGCGCACTTCACTCCTCCCTTTCCGACTCCGCGCGCTCGGATATCATCAGAAAGTTCAGATCTGGTGATATCTGGGCTCTAATTACTACCGATATTCTCATGAGGGGCCTAGACTTCAGGGGCGTATCCGGCATCGTAAATTACGATGTGCCAACTTCGGCCGCCGCTTATGTTCATCGAGTGGGACGAACAGGCCGAGCCGGTGCGCAGGGAATTGCTTGCACATTATATACTAATGACGATGTCGCATATCTCAAAAGCATTGCCAATGTCATCTCCCAGAGTGAAAAGCAAGCTGGCAAGTCCGGCAATGAAGGTGTGCCAAAGTGGCTTCTCGATTCGCTGCCGAAAATCAGCAAAGAGGACAAGAAGAAACTTAAGCAGCATGGAATTGAGTCTCGACGTGGAAATACGTCTAAGATCACTACCAAGAGTGCATGGGAGAGACGGAAGGAGAATAATAAGCGCGAAGCCATCGCGAGTAGTAAAAAGCGGAAGCTGCAAGGTCCGAATCATGACACCCATAAAGCGGATAACGAGGATAGCGAGTGGGGTGGTCTCGATGACTAGTAGGGATAAACCAACTTCTAATTTATGCAGCTCTGAACTGTGACCACGCTTCAATACTTACCCGTGACACCACCTGTCTTCTACGCTAATGATGAACCCCACGGGCATAGCTCTGTATATGTACGGGGATATGCGAGTCTTCACGCAAATGGGCTTTATGGAGTAGACAAAATACTACATATCCTTAGCCGACGACGAGATACACGTTCACCTAAGTAGGAACAATATCATTAATCAGCAAGAACAAGACCAGGGCACATCGTGTAGCTTACTGGCGCGATACTCTGATCTGTGGTGTTCATTATCACGTGATCAATATGTGCAGACCGGTCTCATTCTCCGATGGGTAACTTGCATGAACAAAAGAATAAGAGATACGAGGTTCCACATTGGATCTCTCGGCCGTATGACTCATTAAAATATTTGTTGATGCAGATTGCCAGCATAGTGATAATATCTGAATGATGCCTCAGGTTTTACGCTGTCGCACAACTCAGGATCATCCTTGACTGCTTGATGAACTCAGCTTACTTCTAGCTGTCCGTTTTGCAATTCAAATCCATCATGACTGTAGACAGCCGTGGCAGAATATCAAGCAGTCACCCTCCACCTATATACTTGGTCCCATGGGACCCTAATTCCCAACAACATGTCGATCGTATGAAACTACAGCGGATTGCGTGCGGGTGGAAAGTTGATCAAGTAGATGGCTGGAGAGAGTCGCAGAGAAATGGGGAACTCGGCCTGCACTGGGTGGTAAGTCACCCAACGTATTCAACAGACTGCCCCGTGATGATATATGGCCCGACAGCACGGCATGGAACTCTCACCTTAATCAACTTACTATTCACTAGACTCAAGGTCTGGTCAGACGGTACAATCAATAGATACAAACGGCCAGTCGCATAACGCCACAGCATTCATCTAACTTACCTCAGGTCCTCCATCCAGACCATCCCGAGACCGCTCCGCGCCTCAAACGGCACCTCTTAGCATTTCCCGACGAGCAAGAGGCTCTCTCAGACACCAGCACGACGATTCTAGGCCGAGCCCACAAGCTAAATCCTTCAAGCCCATCTTTCTGCCCTGTAGGCCACATTGCACTGGACTCAGTCACCTGCGCGCCCGAGCTTCAAAGTAGCCTCGCCAATGGGATCCTGTCCCTCATGAACTTCTACATCTCCACGCCGCTGCAGAATCTCGGGCTCGGCGGCGTCGCGCTGAGATGTTGCGAAGAGTAAGCAAAGCATTAACGTAGACGCTTTCATGCTTCATGGGGATGTTTTGATAAGTCTGTTGACATTTTTCGTTCTAGAATGGCTAGGGATGAGTTAGGCGCCAAGGCCATTACGCTAGAGGCCATTGCGAACGAGGAATGCAGCATCGATAGTCCGCGGCGGATCGCGATGAAGCGCGAAGTCCCGATAGTACGTCGCGCGCTGCGTCCTCGCTCCTTAACTTGCTTAAGTGTATTGCGCTTGGCTAATGCTTGCCATCATAGGTCACGAACCAGGACTGGTACGCGCGACGCGGGTATAAGATCTACGCTGCGAAGGACGTCGCTTGGATTGATGTTGACGATACGGGCAAAGAGTGGAAGGTTCGGGCGTGGTTTATGCGCAAGGATCTCGTGTAAGTGGCGTTCCTGGATTGAGATGTATGGCAATACGGTTCACTCGTTCAGGCTTGAATCTTGGACATGTCGAATGATACTTTGATGAGGATAGGAGAGATGCATCGAGCACACCGGAAGCTTTTACCCCTCTTGCAAGATAAATACAACAGTATATTAGTCAGACAAGAGACTAATGAAACTATATGGTCCATACGGGCGATTATAAGCGGCGGTTTAGCTCGCAGATTGACCAAGCTTGCTATATTTTCGAACAATACCAAGTAATCATCGAATACCAAGCTTAGCTGACGATCACAGAGACCGCCTAGCTTAACATTCGACATAAGAGATACTTTAGCACGTGTAACTGCTGCAAATCGTTTAATTACCAATATAATCTATGTTTAAGCATTCGGTTTTTTAGGTAGTAGCGACGTTCAAAAAAATAGCTTCCTATATTTATCCCGCGCGGTCGCAAGCATTCTATGATAAGTAATAGGGGGTCCTTGGCAATTGGAGGCGCAACCGTTGCGATGATCATAGGTAGGTAGGCTCTGTCAATCTGTCGGTCTGGAAACCGGCGGTGTGCGCAAGCGATTTTTCTAAAATTCGAAAATAAAAAGAAATTTGAGGCTGGATGCGACGGTTACCTTAACCTACCGGTATGTATTTACGCCGTTAATGAAACGCTGAAACTGAACTGCCGTGGAGTGTGACCATGCGAGATCTGTACTGCGTTGCACGACGGACGCCAAAGGTTACGCAACGGCGGCAGTTGAGTAACAGCGCATTCAGCCTCTGTATTACCTACAGAGACGTCGGGTTTCTAGCTGAAGCATTCAGCTTTTGGAGTTCGAGGTCATTCTCCTTTGATAGAATTATATTGCATGAGGTCATCGTGGACAATACACCATACAACTGAATAGCCAGCGCCCGGCTACAGCGCCTAGAATAAGCCAGCAGGTTAAGCGTGTAAGTGCTGTAAGTAGCCACAACACCCACGAGACTGCGCCGCTTGCCTGCTTGAGATGCCGGCATTACTTGGCCTTCTATAGCTAATTTGTCGTCAATTTGTAATGGAATGGGTGGCCACACGAGGCATAAGTATTGTGCACTTTCCCCTCATTCTCACCACACCTACATACAAATGGCAGGTGTCAGCTGAAGTAAGGCGGACGCTAGTATTTAGCATGCGCGATTGAGGCGATCCTCGGGACCGTGGCTGGTGGCAATGCGCCCCAGTGTTGCAGGCGCATAATCATAGGTATTCGCATGCTTACGCTAAGTTGGGGGTGCAGTTTAGACGGATGAGAGAGCCCCGGGATTCTCGCTGCGACAGAAGTGTATTTCTCACAGAACATGCGGAATTGTTTATCAGAGCCTGCATTTCGCCCGATGGTGCCGCGAATTAATGCGCGCAGTACAGCAGACAATCTCGGGCGCGTGTGCCGGTCTACAAACGAGTGTCGATATACCATATCGTTAACGAAGATTGTGCCGGCAAAAGTCGCCGGCCATGGATTTGTTTAGGGAAGTTTGTGGTCCAAGTGCGGAAATAAACAAAGTCGCTTCCAATGCTGGACAGTTCCCGCATATGATACAACCCCGGAAACAATAGCCGGCGACATCTCTGAAACCCCGAAGAAGGCTAATCAAACCGCATAAGCACTTTGATCTATGCTGCAATACTTTTGTTGGGCTTAATATCAGATGTTTCGGCTTCTCATAGATCTAATCACATTAAGATGAATGATATTCCATGACAAGATGATAGGTGATAGTGTCGATATGAACGTTTTTTAATAAACATTTCGGCCGACCAAGACGCTAGCATTTTTCGGCCGAGTTCTGGATGCCTCTCTAGCTTGGTTAGGTAAGGGATTAAGTGCTGTATCTACTCCGTAGGCGTGGAGGTTAGCATGGTTTACTAAGCATGCATTGACTTTTTGTGCTTCCAGTCCCAATGAGTACTTTGGCCGTTCACGAATAGATAGAGGCATATAGATGTAGTTTCTGACAGTTGATGTCTCGAAAAAGTCCAGGGCCCGTATCAATCAACTTTACACGAGCTTCATCTTCCCACATTGGTGAATCCAGAGAGCATATTATACCTAGTTCATAAACCTTTAACCTAGCATGCCCTATTTGAGAAAAGACTTAACTTGTGTAAAATTTAAAAATAAGTTGAAAGTACTGGAAGCAGATCACGTGGAGCCAGCGTAGGATAGATTTATCATATCCTATGCATACAAGTAAACTTTTGAGGAAACATGTCTGGTGAGGCGTTCGAAACAAACGTGTCCGTTGCCGGGGATCAAACTATCACAATAGCGAATGCGAGTTCATCCAGTTCCCAGTCGATAAATGTTAGTGCAAGTACCAAGGCTAGTGAAGATAGATAAGAGCTGTTAGTCAGGAGTTAGTGTACGGCAGTATGAGATATCCCGTTGCTAGAGGCAGGTCAATCAGAGTAAATTCACTTAGCACGATCGCGGGCCAGGGGCATCGGACCGGGCCACGCGGAAACCTCAGGCTCAGTCAGCACTACGCCGCAACGACGCTAGGTTATCTATGAGGATCCATTTTACCGGTGCCGAAATCTGCGCAGTTCCCCCCCTACGCTAATGCGTAGAACTATACATAGGAATTCAGCGCAGGCTGTGAGAATGCTCCAGGTACTCCGTACTTCGTATGTACTTCGTACCTCGCCATCTTTGGTTTCTTCAATGCACACTTGAGGCTCTGGCGGATTCTGTGCGAATCTCTAATGTAACACAGCAGAGTTGTGTAAGTGCAATGGGCATCTGACAGCAGATCTTCTTCGTATTTCTAATTTGTACTGGCGATCGATTGTTTCCTCTTTACTGTCATGTATTCCTTCGAGGAATAAAATCACATCGCAATGACCTGCTAGGCGTAGGCTAGCAGATGCCGCCAAAACTAATCGCGATGAACTAAGTGCTTGGTATCGTGCGGCGGGTAAGGGTTCAAAAAGTGATACAGCCACACTATAAGGTAACCTGGATATAATTAATTTCCAAAAAGCTGCACTAAAAACGCCGAGGACGAGCGCTCCAATCTGATCTCGTTCTGTATCTGCAAGTAATACTGATGTTGTACTGCGTTTCCCACCAAATATAGAGGAGATTGACCTATTAATGCGGCCTTGCGGGGAAGATCTGCTATCCAGAGACATCCAATTCGACGAGCGTGTCGTTGAAGATGTCGGCTATGAATGCTGAGAACTTGAGGTATGCTCTCCCCTCACTAGAATTCTCACAAAGTGTGGTCAGCGATTTGGGATGTGTCCAATGGTTGTTGAATATGCTACTTGGCAGCCTAGGTCCGTCTGCCAATCATTTGCACCCAGGCAACAGTAATCCGTTAATGCCAAAGTAGCGGATCCAAGTTGCTAATGCGCTATGTTACATCTAGCCACCCTTACACACGTGTTGTACATGGAGAGGATCACTCCCATGCATACAGGATCTCGTGGTATCAATATGCACCCTTGCAGCAAGATTGTCGTTGACGGGTCTCATCTGTAACTTACACGCGTTCGTTTCCAAGACGCTATAATTCCAGTTCGGCCCCTTGAGGCTGGCTCCCTATCCGCCTTATATCCTTTCCAATGGATATCAGGTGCCGGCTCCCCGTCTTATTTTCAACTACTTTTTTGCCTCTCCATTGGTTGCCGTCACTTATAGCTATGAACTTCGCCCCGCGGCAAGCCTCTACTGGCCCAATGCCGCTAGTCCTCGTGCGATGAGTTTTGAATCTCGTGCGACTCCGGCTCCCAGTCCTGCCGGAGATATTGGAAATCATGTGGTCCCGAAAGCGATTGTCCTCGTCACCGGCGTCTTGTCTCTTGTCGCCCTCACGATTCGTCTTGCCGCCAGGTATAAAATGAAGAGATTAGGCATTCCCGATATACTGCTGGTCATTTCTATGGTAAGCCGCGCTCTCCTAGCGCCGTATTCTGACGCATCTAATTCCGACAGTAGGGATTTTATATATTTCATCATTACAATGCTTACCAAGTCTCCATCTACCCCGGACTTGGCGTTCACCAATGGCAATACAACGCGGAACTTGCTGCTACTACGCATTATGTAAATGCCCTTGAGATAGAAGCTTCTACACATGAAGTTGGATTCTAATGGCTCTCTCAGAATTTTAAGCTTGGCAGTGTCACCTTCGGGCTTAACATAGTCTTCCTGAAGATTGCGATTCTGCTCGACTGGATACGCACTTTTGTGCCCACGGGCACGCGTAATAACCTCTTTTGGATACTAGTCGGGCTGATCGTGAGCAATGCTATCTTTTACTTCATTGGGACCTTCATCGAAGCTTTCCAGTGCCCACCTGAAGACGTAGGCACCTCGAGATGCAATATCGATGTGGCGAAATATAATGATGCGTCGGGCATTATCAACGTAATCTCGGATCTCACTATTCTCCTTGCGCCTCATTGGGTGATATGGAACCTTAATCTGTCCAAACAACGGAAAATGGGCGTGTCACTTTTGTTTATTATTGGTATTCTGTACGCCTCTTCAAACCTCCCTCTCGTATAAATCCGTGCTGATAGTGTTTGGAAATGTAGTGCTACTGGCAGCGCGATAGCCCGTGCCGTCTATGTCGCCAAAGCGTACTCGACGGGCGATATACTATACTATTCCGTACTTATCAATCTCTGGGCGATCGCCGAGCAGACGTTTGGATACCTTGTCATCTGCGTACCGTCTATTCCGCGAGTTCTACACGACTTTCCATGCGCCAAATATCTCGGGTCTCTCGTCCGATCCAGATCTGGACAGCCTTCAATACCGAGTAACGACCCTGAGCATGGAGCGACGTGGCCCGGCTCCACACCGCGACGAAGGTATCGAGACCCGTGGACTGTTGGAGACACAGATACCCATGTTCTGGTTACGATGCCGCATGGTGAAGATAAAGAGATCATTACTTCACCGGCTCAGACCCGGTTATCTAGAGAGCGTGGATCGCCAAACGGCTCGAGGGAAGAGATAGGGACAGCGGTCACGATATCATGACGACTTGTAAGCTAGGAAGGGAACTAAAGGTATTGCGAATAATTGTATCACTAGGGTTGGCAATTCTTCAGCCATTGCAGTCGCTACCAATCATTTGAATGAATGAAGCCCAAGCTGCAGATAGATTTTTATACGCATACGCATAGCTGCATCTTTTGGATCACGCATCATGACGAACAGGTGTATATATATCGTCAACTACGTTGATAATTCCGAAGCAGCATGACTAATGTAAATAGAATTGATACAATGAAAAATATCATAGCCATACAGGGGGTTGTGGAATTTACCATATACTCGACATTGCCACACCGGTCACATTCATGTCCACGCTGTAATCCGAAAGGCCCTGACTGACCGAAGAGCAGCGCATTCGAGAGAGCAAGAAGACTCTGCACCACTGAACACGACGCGGATAGGAAAACTTCGCGTCAGCGTCTCAATTACCATATTGTGCACTGCCTTATAATTTACGATGCGTTACATTTGTGACGTGGTGCGTGAAACTATCATCACAATATTGAAAGGCTGCAATACTGAGGGTTTTAGCAAAACAACCCCTTGTTTCCGCCGCGCAGAATGGCTTCATCTTGTAGTTCCAATTCCAGTGACACTATGTTGAATGAGTAACGAGTTAACCCTTGCCTTTATACTATTATGAGTGTCAGTATGAAAACAGCAGGACCGCAGTGTTAAACATGCGTTCTATATTATTAAATGTTCTATTTGAATTGAATTAATTCTTTCCTCGCTGGTCAAAATAATATGTCACGGTTGAGTTCAAATAGTCGCACTGAGGCTGCTCAATGAAATCTCGGGTAACAGCCGGGTAGTCAAAGATCTTGGCCGGACCAGTCTTCTTGCTCACTCTCGGCCAGGGGCCTGTCTTCTCGATCGCCGTGGCTACTTCTCGGTAGCTGCGGGCAGCAAGATAGCCCGCCGCAGGGTTCGGTTGTCCAGTACGGGCGAAACTGCCGAAGTAGGCAGACGTAAGCTGGATCGTGCGCAGGTCGTTGATGTCGCGGTAGCTGTGCAGCGCGCCGAAGAAGTTAGGAATGTCAGACGAGTGCACCTTGTAATAAAACGTGTTTGGGTCGCCTAGAGGATACTGTGGTGTAATTGTCCCTGTAATATCGAGATTCAGCGGATTGTATGCCTCTTCCGGATAGGCACGGAACTACAAGGAGGTATTTAGTAATTATTCTAGGGACAGACGTTCGAAAGAGGAGGTTGTACGATTGCACCTACAGATTCGTAATAATATGCAGCGGGAAATGCACCCGAAACCCCACCGGCGTAGGTAGTCGCCTGGTCTACGCAGCGCCAGGTAAGATCCGTGGTGACGCGGGCGGTAACATTCATCGCGTCAGCCGTGAGGTTGCCTGTATCATAAAGGGGAAAGAGACGAGAATTGACGATATCACGGGCATAGGTTTCCGAGATACCCATATTTGCGGCCAGGCATTCCTCAAGGGTGGTGCAATCCTGGCTGTAGCTCCCTAGGGATCCTCCATCCTCTTCCGCTATGCCGAATATTATAGGGACATATGCGGTGTTGGGATTTCTGTGAGTTAGGATCAACTCTTCTGTGTTAATGATCTGGCCGTCTTGCACTGGATACCGAGCAACGTCGGGAAATGAAGTCAAGTCTCCCGGAAATATGGTAAGGCATGCTATCTGATCAGCTACATTCGTCTGATTGCAGCCGGCCTCGTGAAATATGTTCTGGCCGGCAATAGCGTAAGAGGCATTAATCGTCAGGTAGGAGCTGTATGTTGTCCCATATCCGCTACCAACGCCTAAGGCCGTGTCAAAACCTAGATTGGACATGCCGACGGCGCCTTGAAATTTGCCAATCGCTTTGGGGGATCCCAGCATAACTCGAACCGATCCCGCACCTGCTGACTGTCCTGCTATAGTGATCCTCTTGGGATCACCACCGAACTTTGCGATGTTGGCAATGACCCAGTCCAGAGCAGTGATCTGGTCGCCAAGTCCATAATTGCCATTAAGGTGGCCTGGAACAGCCATGAAACCGTAGGTACTGAGGCGGTAGTTAATTGTTACGGTGACAATGTCCTCACGAGTCGCGAATTGACCGCCATTACCGACTCCCTGACCACCTGGAAAAGAGAGATAAATCGTTAGTGACAATTAAGAAAACCACATTGAACAATCTTCGGGTTTCAAAGCAACTTACCTGTAAATCCGCCACCATGAATCCAAAACACAACGGGTCGAAGATTCTCTTTCGCACCAGCTTTGGGTATGTATGGTGTCTCGATGTTAAGAAAAAAGCAGTCTTCGCTTCCGCTACCGTATTGCAAACACTCCGAACCTGCTAGCTGAGCGGGCACGACGGACCCGTTGCCAGTGTAGAGAGAACTGTGTTTGAAACGCCCCGGAAATTCGGCATATCGGATACCAGCGAACCAGAAGCCCTTTTTGTTGCGGAAGCCATGGTAGATGTTGCCAGACTCCACGGAAACGAGAGCTGACGGAGGCGGCGCTGCGAACCCGCCCACATCGTTTCCGGGCTGCGTCTGGGTGCATAGAACTGGCAATTTGACGTTGGATATGGTCCTGGAATTCGGTATCGAACTTATTTGCCCGGTGGGCGAGGCTATCAAGATGCCCCTGTCGCCCCAAAAAGAGGAGCTCCGACTATAGCCGCTATACGTTTGGTAGCGAAGTTGAAGGCTCAGATCGTTCGCGTCCTGAGCTGAGAGGTGCAGTGGTAGCAACTTTTCGTTCAGAAGCTCACATGCCTTGCCTGCTTCATCATATGTCATGGGATCCAACAGAATAGCACCATTGTGGTTCACGTCGTCCTGAGCATCCTGTTAGTCTCGACTCCTGAACAGCAATCTACGTATCCTGAATGCGCCCTCCATAGCAACCAGAAGGCATACCTACTGTAAAGTTCAGATTGTTCTGGTACAATAATGTTAGACTGGTGTGCGAGTTCGTGAGACTAGTCACCACCGCTAACGAAGCGGGAAGAACTCCTGATAGAAACAAGAGGTGAGGACGCAACATTTTGATGGGACCATGGGCCCGGGATGGGCGTAGCCTATCAAATTTAACAATGAAGCTGGCTCTATGATGTATCGAGATGATCAATGCGGGAGCACTCAATTCAAGTGGTTGGCAAGATCCATTCTCAGCGAAAAAGAAAACGATCGTGAGTTAACCCGCCGCGACCGAAATTAATGAGATTGATCGCCATGGTCGCCATATTTGTATGTATTATTTATCAAAGGGCTACATACACGATATCGTGAATGAGGGGATCCTGCTGGCTGCTGGGTTGTTAGCGCTTCCATTACCCCGGCCAGAACCCCGGCTTACGGCTGGTAGCTGCCGAAATCCCATGATGGGCCTTTGTCATGGAGGTAAAAAGGGCAAATTCCCGAAAGCTCCTAGCTCTTTCACATCATGCTGCACCCTAACCCTTAAACTTGATCAATTGCTAATGGAAAATCGACCTTGGCTACTGGATATGCTCAAATCGACACCTACCTAAGGTTAGGTATGTAGCTACTTGATTTCACGGCTTTCTGTGGCCAGCCTGTGCATTCCACCAACTTAGAGATTACTGTGAGGCAAGCTTCAATGGCCTCAACTCATCTCAACCTACATATTTAAATACCAGACGGGCTTTATCCCGGATCCTGAATTTTGTCTATCGTGTACAGCGTGATGCTATCCCAGAGAAGTCGTGCCAGCCTGGAAGTGGCTAGGGCCCTTTGCGCCTCATGTTTAGCGCCAAATTATTGGGGAAATTTTCAGCTTTGGGGACCGGTACAACTTTTCCGAGATCATCCTCCGTAAGGTGATCTAGATCGAGACAACAAAGTTGGCCTCAGTCTTTTGCATGCTCTTTCCGGGAACTCTTCATACACTCAGTTTCTGCGCGCAAAATCGACAAGTATATAGCAAAGCGCCTTTCCAACTTTAGTTGCCAATAATATCAGCCTTTTTCCCTTGATTATCTGTTTTCTGCTAAAGCTCCCAGTATATCTCACTTCGAAGAGAAGAACATTAGATTCGGGATTGTTTAGAGCAAACAAGTACTCTTATTTCAATGTCGACACAATTCTCAGAGCTAGTAGTTTGCCAGTTTAATCACTAATCCTTATATAGCTATCACAATTAATTGCAAGGATCTATGCTTACATGGCGCTATCAGGGAGAAAACATGCCGACATGCCGACATGCCTTATCCAAATAAAGGGAAATAGTTGCGGAGGGGATGTACGGGTACGGGGTACTTCGTAGCTAAGCAGGGAATGGAGGCTGGTTTTCTCATCGAGACCCCGCACATCTTGACCTAGCTTTGATTATGTAAAATGGTGTCTGGTATCTTATTATTACTGCGATGGGAAATCGATAGATGATGCCTTCACCTGCTCTCTTCTAGATCAAGGTGTTTGAGTCCCGACCCGCGTATTCCTCGTTTTACTTCCACTTAATACAATAGCAATAATATAATCTCTATCAAGAATAATAAGTAACAGCTTGTTACAGCTTCGAGATTATGGATGTATAAGCGTATAAACCACCCGCCACACACTGTTCAGTTTTTGACCCAGATCTTTATATCGAGAATCAGGATCCTACTCTATATTTCCCTCCTTCGAGAGGATCTTTATCTTTGATTGGTTTTTTTTTTCTCTTTTTTTCTCACAATTCTACTACGCTTCCTTTTCAGGCTGAGAATTTACCAGAGCTCTAAGCCCAAGATGCGGTCTTTGTAAGGCAGACTCGGCACAGCCATGAACACCACAAAGACCTCGGAAGAAGATACCGCTAGTGCCCATGATCTCGGAAAAGGCATCACCAAAAAGTTCTTTTTGACGTCTCATAGCTAGAGCCCAGAATGCTATACCAGCCGAGCTGACGTCCGTTCATCCGATGTTGGTTCTACTGGCATGGGCTTTCGATGGCGAGGATTTGGAAGACCTGAAAAAGGCATCCATGGCTCAAGATGTTCGAGCCCGGCGTAATATCGGATTGGAGACCAGCCAAAAATGCTTTGGTAACAAATAGTCCAGTCTTTCATAATACCCTCAATGCATTCATCGACCTTATACACTCTGAGAACCTACTCGGGGTATTATTGTGTAATTGGGATGCCAAGTCGATCGCGCCACTCCTACAACCAATTTGCAAAATAATTGACAGGAAAGATTACAATAAGAAGACGCGACAATGAATATATTGGTAAAGAGACCGAAGGCCCCTTGGCTGCGAAACAGAGGGCTGACTAGTAACTGAATAAGTTGGTCGAAGAAAAGGGGTCCTATGAAACTACGCAAATTTGTAGGTGGCCGAGCACAGGTCATACTTAGTGTGGCTTGCGTGGCTCAGCAACTAACCCTGTCACAGTAATGATAATATGTATACTCCGTAACGTAAGCAAATTGTTATTGTGTGTAGCGAGCATGATATGGCTCGAACCCCACGGGGTGTGACCCCTGAAAAGGGGTAAGCGTCGGTAATCCTTCGGTGGCGATGTTTGAGGGGATGAATAATGCAGCATGACAGCGCCACATCAATGCGATCCAAATGCAGACCGTGAAGAGATCGACCGCCTAAGGGATCCTGTACGGCTCACTGTCCTCTTTCTTCTAGGCATTCTATGGGAATGTGCCGTACATTTATCTGCCCTGCTAACAATCCCTCCAGTTCCCGAAATAGAGACCATTGACATTCTTCTATTTCTGATATCTCGGCTCGGGTTGATTGGTCTAGGCACGAGGGGCGAGCTGGACGGGACCACCATTGTGCGGAATCACTGCAACGGCTGGAGTCAGTAATTACTCTTTCATGCTCCTGGAACACGCTCCCGAGACATTCAGGAGCCTCAAGGTACTATAATGGGAAGGAAATGACTCCAAGAATCGCTTACTGGCGACTTTCCTCCCACAAGCCGTGCACCATACATGAACGTTCTCACACCAGCCGGCTAATTGCGGTAGGCAAGCGAAGCATAGGCAGATGAGGCAGCAGACGAGACTTGCTAGACTGGACAAGCATAACTCATGTTAGCGATGCGATCATATGACCAAGAGCATAACACAAGGGGAGGGGGGTTGCTTAGCCACACCTCTGCTGAGAGTCGCCCTCCTTCGTAATGCGCGTCAGTGCCCTCCTATTGCAAAAGGGGCAGTCAATGTATGTAGGTTCTTCGGTCAAGTGCTGCAGTGGCGTGACGTCGGGCGGATTTGGTACCTCGACGACTTGAGGTATGTTGTCGGCGATTGGAGCAGCTGCAGGCGCGACATATCTACGCAGTTGTTAGAGTTCTTGATCTCCACCTGAGGCTCACAATGGCAAACTCTTCTTGTATCAGCGCCGGAGGCAGTGAGGTTGGTGGCGCCGGGCCCTCATGTTTCGTTATCTCGCCGGCGGTCTGATTGGCATTGTGGTGCGTGGGACCCTTTTCTTCGCGGCTATCCACTGTGATGACCCCCTCTGCATGATGAGATTCTGCCATTGTGTTAAGAGTCTCAGGAGGGAAAGTAATTTGTTAACGAAAAAGAGAACTGTAACTTTGTCAATGTGCGACGCGCGACCTTTTCAAGGTAAACATGTCTGCCTTATATATCTGCCCCTACCAATACGACACTGCAATTTGGGGGCCAAAAGGACTTGCGGACTATTTGGTGCTGTATAAGATCGCCGCGGGGTCCCAACTGCTGTAAATCCTACCGAGTACAACGGTTATATATGCGGCGGCCGTTCACGTTTTCTATTTACGACTCCCATTGGTGTCCGTGAACATTGCTACACACCGAATGCGCTGAACCTGCTGTACGCGTTATCATCGAAGCGAGGCTACCTATTTAGCCCCGATCTTCACCCCTCTAATTACAGCCCGACCGCCAACACTCTGTCTGCAAAGTACAATCTTCAGATTAAGTCATTCTAGTAACCATTTGGAGGTGTGCTATTGAGGATGCGTCTTTTGAAAACAAGTCCCCAGGATGGGGGCAATTTAGTCCTAGTGGAAAAAAATCCAAAGGAGATGGTCGGTTTACGATATGCCATCGTGTCGCATACATGGGAAAATGATGAATTGGTTTATGAAGATATCATCTATGGCACAGAGGAAACTAAGTCGAAGACGTCGCGAGACAAAGTGCGCATGGCATGTGACATAGCAGCGCAAGACAATTGTGATTACATTTGGATCGATACGTGCTGCATCGACAAGAGGAGCAGTGCGGAGCTTTCGGAAGCCATCAACTCGATGTTCGATTGGTATCGCGACGCGGCCGTTTGCTACGCATACCTGGTCGACGCTGCTGATAATCTGACGACAGAATCGGAAAAAGCCCGCTTCTCGAATTGCAAATGGTTTTGTCGCGGATGGACGCTGCAGGAACTTCTGGCGCCTAGAGAAATTGAGTTCTTCTCCGGCTCCTGGACACCTATCGGAAACAAGAGAAGCTTGAGCATGCTCCTTGCTGAGATCACTGGGATCGATATTGAGATACTGCTGGATCAGAAGCCTCTCAGTTCGGCAAGTATAGCGAGACGAATGTCTTGGGCCGCGAAGAGAGAAGTTTCCAGGCCGGAAGATATGGCGTACTGTCTGATTGGCGTGTTCTCAGTCAGCATGCCGATGCTATACGGAGAAGGAGCAGAAAAAGCGTTTCTTCGATTGCAGGAAGAGCTGATGAAGGAGTCTGATGACCAGTCTTTATTTGCTTGGGTCAGTCCATCATCACCACGGCAAAGGCGATTCGGGTTATTTGCGAACTCCCCATCTAGTTTTCTGTACTCTCATAGTATCATACCATACGATGATTGGGAGCCGAGATCACCGTATGCCATGACAAACCGCGGTTTGCGTATCGATCTCCACTTGACAGCGCTGGAAGATAAGCAATTCGTGGCCGCTCTCGATTGTCCCTCGCCTCCTGACTTCGAGAACTCAAGTTTCTTGGCCATCTATCTGGAGAAGGTCTCTGATAACGACGAACAATACGCCAGAGTCAAGGTCGGGACTTTCGCCAAAGTACGCAAACGTGGTGCACTTCGCACCATTTACATCCGGCAGAAGCCACATGAAATGCTTGAAGACGGCGCATTTCCTCAGCACATTATGCAGGTTCGGAGCGCACCACCGGATAAGCTATACCTAGCGAAGCGTATCATTACACCATCGAATGCCCCGGAAAATTTACCAGCTCTTTCCATAAGAGCAATCGAAGGAGTTGCGCTGAGCCGCCAGCTCCAACGCGCAATTTCTGTGCCGAGGGATGCAAACCAGCTTGCCGCGGGTATCATTTTCGAGCGTGAGGACGGTGAAAAGATCATGGTGCTGGTCGGGTCATGGCGGAGCTTTCAAATTGGCTTTTCCGCACACGAACTCGACCGCGGCACAGATCTTCAGAGCATTACGTTCAGTGACATACAACCTCAATTTACACCATCAGCATCAGGGAGGATTGAGCTCGAATACCACAGCGTTCGAGTGTCTGCCACGTCTGCAGTGCGGTCATCATCCAAGTACTATCTCATCGACATCGGGATCGAGGAAGTCAACTCAATGCGAGCCTCTGATATGTTGCTTAGAACTTATGAAGTTGCTACTGGCTCCGGGCCGCGAAATGTACAGAGCACGGCGCCGGCAGCTGTGGGAGACCGGGAGCGTGAAAAGAAAGTCAAGCATAAAGCGTCATGGTGGCGACTTAGCAAGTGACGAGTGAAGTAAGGAGAACAGGCAGTCGGACTGAGAATTTAAGCAAGAACTGGCTGGTTGCTTGCCTGCGAGTCCGACTTGGAACTACGAATCGGAGGGATATGGAGCATTCAGGTATTGGAATACGTAGGTGTAGGTACTTCGTACAACACGTGATATACCTAGCACGGCCACCTCGCTTACCTAGGTAGTTCAGTGCCCAGCCACAGCTAGACATTACGTAATGCCCATGAAGCCTGTCGCAGGTGAGCTCTGCCTAGTGCAATAACATTTTGCCGTCCTCTCATGGGCCGTTATGGCTATATACCTTCATATCGTCCAATACTGTCCGTGCTGACTGCGATTATCCATATTCATGCCAACCCCAAATCTTTCTCACTATAATTATAGGCTGTTCACTTTACGGCCATGATGGAACGTATTATAGTGACAGCTTGGTGGAAGCATTCCTCGTAATCACCAACCTTATCGGCATCACCAACAATAGACAGCGCAATACTGAAACGAACTTCATCAGCAATCGTCCTCTTCAAGATGAAACCTAGATCAAGTAATGTAGTATGCAAGGAAAGAAGGAAAAGAAAAAAAACTCACTAATTTTCACGTATCCGGTTACTTATCCAAATACAATTATCATTCATGACGTATGCCGCCGCGTCCACGAACTCGCCCTCATTGCGCACTTGCTCCATATTGCCCGGGTAGACGCGATTGAAGACCTCATTGGTGAACAGCGCGGGCATCACCATGCCCTCGCCGACAATGCTAGCCAGGGAGTCGGCCCAACTCCAGTTCGCGAGCTGTTCTTCGGTGTACCGCACGGCGGGCGCATCATGCCTCGGCGGCGCGCGCTTAGCCAGGATTCCGAGCAGCGCCTCGGTGCGGCGTAGGAAGCCAGATCCCGCCTGCGTGCGCTTCGTCTGCTCGTCCCACTCCGCGGCCGCGATCTCCATGAGCCGCCTCTTCTCGGCGAGCGGCATGCTCTGGTCTAGCGCGGCGTCGCAGAACGCCACGACCCGTGAGGACACGGGCTGTCGAGGGTCGGGCCGCCCACGGTGGAAGTGCTGCACCGAGATTGGCTCCCAGGCGGCGGGGAGGTAGCCGAAATGCAGCCGCGCCGCGAGTTGCAGGGCGAAGTCGAGACAGTGCTTCGATGTCAGGCCGGTGCCGGCTGCGAGGCTCTGGCTTAGTGCCGAGCTCTTGACGTATCGGTAGCCGCGGGTTAGGGTGGTCTGTCGGTAGCGCGTGCGGACTTGCTGGATGTACTCGTCCATGTCCGACGTGGTCTGAAGAGGGAAACACTCGGGCGTGGAGACCGCGGTTGGCACTACTGCATTGCCCGAGGCAAAGGGTCGGGTGCTGATAATGGCATCGTGAATGAACTCGGTCAAGCGCAGAGGCGTCGTGCCGTCGATCATGGTGTGGTCGGAGATGTGGGCGGAACGGCCATTCGCGTAGACGACAAACTGCGTTGTCTTATCAAACCAACGATTAAAGCCGTCGCCAGCAATTCCCTGTGCTATGGTCTCCTCGTTTGTCTCGGGCTTGCCTTCGTCTAGACAGATGACGAACGTCGCTTCTTCTATTGTCTGGAAGTAAGCACGATTTGACTCGCTCATGGCGATGATCGCCTCTCGATTCTGGGAGTGTGAGTTAGTAATGGCTAAACAGACAAACGCGGTCTTCTGGATGGAACTCACCGTGGCCCAGGTATCTCGGAAATCCGTCGTGAGGATACTGGCCCAGCTGTTTTCTCCCACGTCTGCATCCAAAATCTTTTGAAACAGCGCTGCTGCTTTGTTAAGTGGCAAATTGCCTTGTTCGTCTTGCAGTGTGATCTTGAACACATGCCCCTTTCTCAGCACGGCAACATACCGACTATGAGGGAATATCTTCATCTTATCACAGTGGACGACGGGCAAACGAACGGCGTTGAACATCCACCTCCAGTAGTCCGAGCAAAGCGGGCGTGGGCCCAACCAATCGTTCTCGATCACGTTTGCTTCCATGCCCTGAAGGAAGCCGAAGGCCACAGTAGCGAGGATAGCAGCCCTCTCAGCCTGCGAATGGGGAGTTTGGGCATCATGGTGTGTATGAATGAAGGCATTCCATGGCGCGATTGGATGTCGGAAGTGCAAAAAGACACTGTTCGTCTCTGTATCCGCGAGCCAACATTCGATCTCGAGATCTTTTGCCCGTTCGACCAACGCTGCATAAGTTTCAGCACCCAAACTCTTGGGGTTGCGGAATTCGTCTATGGCCTTGCTGATGCTGTCTCTTTCCTCGTCTGTCTGTGCGAACTCCTCTACGGTTATTCTGTAGCAGTCAAGGTAGTCCTCGAGATCGAACATGGGAAGCTTCGGAGCCGGGGACGTAACGCAGCATCTGAAATCCTGAAGGCCGAAGTCTTTGGTCTTCGGGGTTCTGTGAGTCTGGCCATTGGTATGGCCATTATTGTGACCATTGGTGTGACCATTGGTGTGGCCATTAGTGTGGCCATTGGCGTGGCCATTAGTGTGACCATTGGCGTGGCCATTGGTATGACCATTGGTCTTCGGTATCACGCCATTTGTCTTGGGGTTCTCAACCTTTTCTGCCAATCCCTCGCGGGAATTTACCAAATTGGACCGACTTGTCGTCATGGTGGCCAGAGCGATGATACTAGACGCGCCAGAGATCTCAGCTGTCTGTACGGACGACTCAAACGTCCGCAAGAGCCAATTCTTCAGCTCGATAGACACAAGAGAATCGAACCCAATCTGATATAGTGGCTGGTTTTGAGACACCTCTTCCACCGCACAGCCGAGGAAGGAGGCGCATTTTGTTATGAGGGCTTCGGTGATCAAGGCCCGTGCTTCTTCCAGCGTCGAGGCTTCGGCAAGGCGATGAACGATATCGTTACCACCCTTGCTACTTGCGACGCCTTCATCTTGCGCGGCTGGGAGGTGGCTGAAGAGTGGGTTCTTGAGAGAGGTCTGGTCATCTGTATCGGCAAGTCCTTGCCTGGAAATGCCCATGATGGCTAGTGACAGCTTATCCTCGCGAGCTTGCGAGCCCATGGCGTACTCGATACCCAGTAGCAGCTCGTCCATGGTGATGGAGATACTCTTGAGGCGGTTGTTTTGAGTTTCCGAGGTCTCTGCAACAGCACGAGAGCCTTCAACGGCACCCAAGCTGAGAGCGACGTAGGTAGTGTGACTGTCGGCGTGCGATCTGGCAAAAGCGTCCTGGAACGCATTGCCGGCTGCATAATTTGCTTGGCTTCCATTACCAATGACTGTGGCCGAGGACGAAAGCATAATAAAAAAGTCGAGCTCCGAAGACGCGAAGACCTTGTCCAAGTTAATTGTGCCATAAACCTTGGGCCCGAGAGGAGCACAGAATTCATCATGCGTCATGCTGGAAAATGGACGATCTCTCAAAACCATGCCACTGTGAATAACGCCTTTGACGATAAGCTGATTCCTTCGGCAATAGTCGGCACATGCGGCGACGTTTGATTCAACGGTGATATCGCATTTTAGTACATGGATAGTACTACCGTACTGGGCGACGCTATCATCGAGCTCCTTTTTGACTCCTGGCAGTAGTGAACGGCGAGATAAAAGTACGATATGTTTAGCGCCGCGCGACGACAGGAGGACAGCGAGTCTTCTGCCAATATCCCCAAGACCGCCAGCAATGACGTATGCTGCGTGTCCCGGTAAGACAAGTTTCTTTGGTCGGGGAGGTGTCGCTTTAACTACTGAAGTCTCGGGGGATTCCAAGACAATCTTGCCAGTGTGCTTTCGTCCCGCAATTAATCGAAAAGCTTCTTCAATTTGTTCGATCGGGTATGTATTAATTGGCCTCAAAGGGCGGAGTCGACGATTCTCGAACAATTCGACGATGCTTTCGAGATGAGAGTACACGATATCAGGACGCTCCTGTGCGACTGCGACAAGATCGACCGAGGCGAAAGTGACACTGCGGTCGAAGGAATTGAGACGCAAGTGATTGCCCTTGTATATATCGCCCTTTCCGATTTCACAGAAAGTCCCCAGCTTAGCAACGCAGTCAAAGGCGTCGGTGAGCATATCGCCAGTCAGTGAGTTGAGCACGACGTCGACACCTCGGCCCTCGGTCATTCGGAGGATACCCTGCTTGAAGTCGAGCTTTCGCGACGAGAAAATGTGACTAGCAGGGATGCCGTATTCTTCCATGACGAGCTGCTTCTTTGATTTGGAGCCGAGCGTGACGAATATCTCTCTTACTCCCGCATGCTGAGCTAGCTGAATTGCCGCTTGGCCAACGCCACCAGAAGCCGCCATTATGAGAATCGACTGGCCCTTTCGCAGACGCGCGACTTCGAAGAGGCAGTGGTACGCTGTCGTGTAGACACAGGGAATTGTGGCTGCAATACTGAACTCCATATTCTTTGGAACAACGTGTGCGAGGTTTCCGTTGATGCGAGGATTGCTGGCAAACGGGTTGGCGAAGAAACCCATGACATGATCACCAATGCTGTACCTGTCGACCATGTCCCGCCCGACTGCGGTTACGATACCACTCATCTCTCCAACCATAGTAACAGAGGGGGGCATTTGTCCGAGAGCTATGAAGACATCTTTGAAATTGATGCCGTGTGCGCGAGATGACAGCTGAATGTCACATGGATTCAAGTCTTGGGGCAGCGTATCATCAACGAACCGCAGACTGTTGAGGAGACCGGGGGTCTCAACTTCAAGGCGAAGAGGGCGGTTGGCATTGTGATAAGGGACTTGGATGAGGTCGTCCCGCCCGCTAAGGCGACTCCCAACGCCACGAAGGAAATTTTGATCTGGCTTGAGGCGAGGGATCATTAAATGGCCATTGCGATAGACATATTCATGCTCGAATGAACCGCGAGGTCCAGCAACAATCTTCATGAGCTTCTGGCAGATGTCTAGAGCACTAGCCCGCGTTACTTGATCGTCGACTTCGAAAAGCGTGAGTGATGTGGTGCCTTCATTCTCTCGGCGAATAACTCTAGAAGCTCCTTGCATCATCGACTTCATCGACGAAGCCGTAGGTGTCATTGTGTCTTGCAGGGAGACCCAGAATATGTTTGCGGTCGCATTCAACAACTCTCTAACCTTTGTAAACGATTTAGGATCCTGGTCCAGCAGTAGGGTGTTCTCCGCGGTATCCAGAACGATGTAAGTAGCGTTCTGGGAGATGGTAATTTCATCTAACCTGTCGCGGGACAAATTCCACGGGCGCTCACTTCGAGAGGCGATTTCTGATAAGCCCCATGAAATCATCCGCGATGCCACAGAGTTTGATCCGAAGACAATATTCACGTTGGAGGCTCTCGTGCTCTCTGTTGCGATATTGGCGATAGTAGAAGTGATGAGGACGAACGACTTGGGCTCCGTCGTCTCAGCTAGGATATCGATACCGCTATACGAGTTTCTTTGCAAAACTTCCCGAACCTGCTTGGTTTGAAGATTTGGACGGTTCGATCCAACAAGCACTAGCTTACCGCCATCGCGTAACAAGTGATGGATATTAATCAATGCCGTGCTAGCATTGGTTAGAGCATCAACGACACCGGCGGCTATGATGATGTCGTATTTGGTATCCAATGCTTCGGAAGGTAGATCTTTCATAATGTCAAGTTGCCGTAAGCTGACGTGCTCACGCCATGGCTCGAGCTGTCCCTTGGGCTCTGTAGAATGACTTACGACGTCATACTGGCCAGCCCACGGTTCGCTTCCATCTTTGATCAGAGAGGAGAGTAAAGGCACTGTAACTTCCTCCGCGGAACAACCAATCTCGAGTATCTTGGGTTGAGGTCGCTTAAATGCCATAACATTCAAGTATTCCGCCAGGACTTTCACGACACTTGAATTTTCTCTCGAGAAGTTCTCGGCGCTGAGAAATTCAATATCAGGCTGGTGAACAAGCGAATAGACCTTCTTCTCTGAGAACGGCCCTCCCTCGTCGCTGTCCGAAGTCCCACTGAAAGCCCGGTATGTGTACGAAGCAGTGAGTGTGGGGATGATTTGTCCGTCTGCGTTTGTCTGAAAGACGGTAGACTGCGAATTAACCGTGCGGATATCTTGCGGCTGCTGCGTTGTTGCTAGATATAACTCGACCCCTGCGGTATGCGCGAAATCAGCAGAGATGGTCATCTCGATGATCTTTCCGACGACAATTGAGGCATCCCGGCAAGGCTTCTTTGCAAGAAGCGCCCCGATATGACTAATAGAGTCGAGTAGACAAGGGTGCACGAGATGAGGCTGCATGTGATGCCCATGAAGTGACACAGAATAGTCTGGGACGGCGAACGAGCACCAACCATGATCTTGGTCTTTGTGAACGTCCCCAAGGAGAGCGAAGGAACTGCCATAATGATTTCCTGAGGCTCCGAGTTGATGATAGAAGGCATCCCTTTCTAAAAGCTCTGCTGAGTTAGACCGAATTCTTTCAAAGAAGTTCAGTTGTCGTCCAAGTCGCATAGCATCTTCCAGATTTCCTTCGACATCGTCATTCTCGACTCGAGTCTCCGTTGCCACAAGACCGCAGCAGTTTTCAACCCAACGTGTCCCTTGTTTGTCATATGAGAAAATTTTGAACTCATGCCATCTCGAACCCGCCTTGCTAGGGCTAATAGTAAGCTGTAACTCAACCTCGGCGTTCTGTCCTTCGTGCGAGATTGTCACGGCTTGGGCGAGTGTCATGTCGTTAATCAAAAATTTCTTGATCGTTCCTTTGATATCTTGAACTTGCACAAGCTGCTTCATTGCCTCTACTACCATTGCGACGTATCCTGAGGCAGGAAACACGGCATCTCCGTCTATTGCATGATCTTTCAGCCAAGGCAAGGCATCAAGATTGAGAGTGTGTCTCCACCGCGGTTCGTACCAATTGCTCACAGGGTCCAGAATGCCGCACAAGTCATTGTAAGGGAACTTCCGGAACCGGTGCGCAGAGCTAATGCGAGATTCTGTCCAATGTGATGATTCATCAAATGCATAACCTGGTAGATCCCGAAGAACTTCTGCATTGCGGGACATTGAGGGTGATGCGATGCTCGCAATTGACTTCAAGTCACAGCCATGGCCCAATTCAATGAGCTGCCCGATCATGGTCAAAAGTGTCTTGGAGGCGTTTGTTTTTCGGTCCAGCACTGACAGGTAGGTGTGCTTGAACTCGATGTCCGACAGTGTCTGTTTCGCTGGCCCAGCGAGAGCTCCTGTGGGACCGATCTCGATAAAAGTAAACTGAGGGTCACCATCGGACAGGGACTCGTTCATTTTCTTCGCTGCAAGTTGGAGACCATTGACGAACTGGACTTGCGAGACGAGGTTCTGTACCCAATAGTCCGCCGTGAAGCCGTCTTGCTTCGGGGATCCTGTAACAGTAGAGCAGAAGGTCACCCCTTGGCGTGTCGACCCCGTGACGATGTCACGGAGCGACTCCAGGTACTCATCAGCAACGGTCTGCATGTGATGTGAATGGTATGCGGTATCAACCCTCAATCTCCGGGCGAAAATGGACTTGGCGTCGAGCATCTGCTTCAGCTCGTCAAGAGCCTCGACGTCTCCTGATATCGTCGTGCTTTCGGGACTGTTCACGCAGGCAGCGCACAGTCTACCTTTTTGGACCTTCTTGATGTAAGGCTTGATTAGTTGTTCACTAAGCCCAACCGCCATCATAGATCCAGAAAATCTATTCTTGCGTTTAGCCTCACCAGAGTACACGCCACGCCGATATGCCCTAATTATCACTACGTCAGATCACAGAGAAACAGCCCGCGACATGAAGAGTAAGGTTCAGAAAGCGAATCGAGACAGGAGAAACTTACGCCTTCATTGCGGATTCGTGAGTCAAAGCTCCTGAAGCATAGGCGGCACCTATCTCCCCTGAGCTGTGTCCGACCACATATGTCGGGAGTACCCCGAGACTCGATAAGAGATCAGTCAAGGCAATTTGGAGTGCTGTAGTCGCCGGCTGAGCAACTTCAGCCTCCATAAGCCTTGATGATGCCGTGTCCGCAAATATCTCATGCGTCAGATGCCAGTCACAGCCCATTTGTAAGAGCAGATCCTCCGATTTCGTAATGGACCTCTCAAACGCTGAATACCGGATCAGTTCACGACCCATGCCTTGCCATTGCGCTCCCTGGCCAGTAAAAACGAACGCAAGCCGATTAGATGTCGACGTCCGGACAGCACGGATACTACTTAGCTTGTCATCCAGGTCATGGTAGTTCGAAGCTGCGACAGCGCATCGCCATGGGAGAAGTGATCGCCGTGTCAGCAGCGTGTATGAGAGATCAGCCATCTTGTCGGCGCAAGGCTTGTTCTTCAGCGCCCACGTTGATAGCTTCTGCCCGTATGCTTTCAACGAGGCCTCACTATTGGCACTCATGAGAAAAAGCCGAAGGGGGGTCTCGCCAGCGGTATGCTTATCTACGCCATTTGCATGATTGACATCGTTGACTTCGTTGGCGTCGTGGGCCCCATTGACACCGTTCACTCTGTTGACACCGTTAACTCCATTGGCGCCGTGAACTCCATTGTAGCCATTGACGACGCCATTCGCATGGTCAACACCATTCAAACCGTTTATAGGCTTCAAGTGCGAGCCATTTGTCCCGAGGTGGTGCCCATTTGTCGTGCCGTTAGACGAAAGTATCTCGCTCATCAATTTACAGCTGTTCTCCAAAAATGAGGACAGCGACTCAATGATGACGTGGGCGTTCGTACCACCGTAGCCAAAGCTGTTTACAGAGGCTCGGCAAGGCCCGGAAGGCAACGGCGTTAGTTGTGTGGGGATCTGGGCTTTGGTAAGCGGCTTACATTGAGAACGGCGACAGCACTTCACTTACTCTGATGCGCCTCTCCTCAAGCTTCAAAGTTGGTTTGGGCTCAGAAAAATTCAGTTGGGGAGGCATAAGTTTGGAATTCAGGACATTGATCGATTTGACGAGTCCTGCAAGCCCAGCAACGGCTTCAAGATGTCCTATATTTGCCTTGACTGACCCTATCACAATGTCATTTCGCCTCTGCCTGCCTTCGCAGAAGACTTGGTATATCGATGATACCTCGTTTGTGTCGCCTTTAGAAACACATATCAGTATCGGACCATGCTAATACCGTGCAGCAATCAACTCACCGACTTTAGTTCCCTGAATGCTTTTGTTAGCCCGTTCTGTGACAGGGTATGTGTAACAGGGTATGTAAGCAGCACAAAAAAATACTCACTGTGCCATGTGCCTCGACGTATGGCGTTTTACTAGGGTCCAACCCGACTTGGGCATACACGGATCGCATCAAATCCCTTTGTGCTTCTCCACTTGGAGACATGAGACTCCCTGCCGATCTACCGTCTTGGTTGAGACCAGAATTCACGATGACGGTGTGTATTGGGTCCCCATCGGCAAGTGCTTCATCTAGGCGCTTTAAGATGAGCGTTGCTACTCCCTCGCCGCGACCATAACCACTTCCGCGCGAGTCAAATGCGTAGCAATGTCCATCTGCATTGAGCATACTGCATACTGTCAGAATCTTAAGATTGGATGAGGTAAAGCACTTCTATCCTCTAGTCGACTTACCCTAATGTCGCCATATTTGTAGATTGATCAGGATCTATCAAAAGCTGGGCTCCCCCCACGATTGAAAGGTTTGACTCGCCGAGTCTCAGACTCTGACATGCTTGATGGAGTGCTACGAGGCCGCCTGACTGATGGGGTGAATCAGCATCAGAATCTCTCACGAAGGAGGTCTTCACTTACACAGCCAGTGTCGAGTGTGAATGATGGACCTTTCAAATCGAAAAAGTAAGAAAGGCGGTTTGCCAAAATGGCAGGGCCAACGCTCGTTGTATGAAATCCGGATAAAGCCTGCATGTCCCGAAAACCCATCCGTTCAAAGTCGTAAGTGAAGGTGCTCACGTATACCGAGGCATTGCTCCCTTTTATGTGTTCCATCGAGATGCCGGCGTTCTCGAGGGCCTCATATGTGGTATGTAGCAGCAGTCGTTGTTTCGGATCCATTGTGGCAGCTTCTTGAGGTGATATATTGAAGAAGCGAGCGTCAAATTTGCTTATGTCTTCTTCAAGGAAGTAGCCATGTTTCGTGGGAATCCCGCTCTTTGCATTCTGTTGTGTATTGAAGAATGCATCGCGATTCCACCTATCCTCAGGGACAGGCACAAAGCCCGATCGTCCATTATTGATCAGGTCTTGAAAGTTTTCAAGATTGGTAACACCACCTGGGAGACGGAAGGCCACGCCGACTACGGCTATGGGAGTTGGCCGGCTCATCTTCGTTCTGTGGGAGTTTATATTACGTGAGCATGTGAAGACTGTATCTGCTTCCATATGAGAATATGATTAAGGTATGATGTTGTTACAGAGGACTAGAGATCGTCTTGTCTTTGAAGCACAGAAGCCGCAGCTTTTCAAGTGCTATGGACGCAGGGAGGACATCATCGTCCTCGCGGATGGTAAAAAGTTCACCCTTACCCCACCGGAGGTCAATATGCAAAACCATCCTTCACTTGAAAGTGCTGTCGTCATTAGCAACGGCCGATGATAGCTATTCAGGGGGATATTGGGCATTGTACAATGAAACTGTGGGTTGCTCAATAGTTAGATCCAGCACTATCATATGGAGCAAATAAGATTAGACAGGTATGGGTCATCAATAGACTAGGAATCCGAGTCTACTTCGTGTCTACTTTCACAAGTTGTCCCTCGACTTCGCTAAATCCTGCCATCTGCAGCCGCGTAGATACGTCATCCCTGGCAAGAGCAGCAGGATTACCCGGCGGTGGGTATGATCATGAAGTCGGACAGTTGCTTCGAGGTAGGTACTTTGCATGAATGTTCCACTCGCTTGCTCATAATGCATGTGATAATATGTCCTAGTTGATAGTGACGGGTGTCACACATAGTGACATGAATCTGAATTTTTCCACGTGGTAGTATTTACTACGTCCTGGCACGCGAAGCTGGAGTTGGCGGCGCTCCGCGCTTATAGCAGCGTAGGACGAGCGGGTGTGCTGGGTATATTTTATGAGCCTTCAAGAATAAAACGACTTGTATACCGAGCTACGCGACTATATGAGAGCAGATGGTTTCAGGCTATTAGATCCTACCTTTTCATGTAGATTTGACATGTTAGATCTTTGGGCCACCACACAGATGTATATCATGTTCCAGTACGGAATACTTTTACAAGAAATCCCTCATATATACGAAGTACCTCTACGTAGCTCTTCCAGAGAGCCTTGTCTGGCGCGGGTAACTGATGACGTAGGTTTATCTATACACATCGGTAAATACCACTCTTGATTCGCTTAGCGAGATCTTGATCTGCTGCATGGCTCAGAATATGGTGTTGTGGTTTCAAACAGATATATCTGGATGTTAAGGGCCTACAGGGATATTTTTTTTGAGATAAACACGCGTAGCCAGGCACACGTGGCTCTATAAGAATACACGCTATAGATAAGCCTGCTTCTATTTAGATACGCTGATCTCATGCTAAGACCTGCGAGGTCTAGACCTCGTTTACTTATTCTGCCTCGGTTTTGTACAGCGTGGGACTTCAAATCTGATCAACCATAGGTTTACAACATCCAAACAAGTCAAAACACACCTAATTTTACAATTGAATATTTGTATAACGTAGTGCAGAAAATTTCGGGTTCTTTCTAGATTAGATGACTTAGCTGTTTATTGACTTTCTAAACCACCACGTATACCTTTACAGAGCTAGTATCAGTAGGAACACGACGGTGTAATTGATTCATTACCGAAGCATAGGACGGAAGCGTTATCTGAGCAGGCGTGTTCTGGTATGAAAACTATTGTGCTCGGCATCGAGATCTCCTGACTGTCCGTCAAGTCTCAAATAGCTATAGGGTTTTCTCGAAACTTCAAACTTGATTTTTTAACACCTCTGAGACTGTGATAAAAATTAGAGATCACCCTATGTTTTCTGCATCGAGTAGTGAAATGTGATGATCTCTAACCTCGGGTAAGCTGAAAGATCATTACGGTAGGTTGTTCTATTGGGTCAACGGACACGCGTAGCAAAACCGTCACAAATTCGACCCGCCCAGCCCCCAGTTTAATAGATAGCTAGCTACCGGCAGTTGCAACTTGTTTGTTTTTCTTTTCGTTTTTGCTTTTGCTTAATTAGCTGGGTTGCTCTGCCGGATCTGCTGCGACTGGGTTAGGTATCGGTAGTCGTAACTGAAACTAACCAAACACAGCAAGGCTTCCTACTATCGCTAGCTTCTGAACCGTATCTAATGTAGATCTGCCGACTAGCGTACCAACTTATTGATCTACCGGCACTTATTCCTTAGTCTATTTACTGCTAAAGATTTAGCTTGACAATTGAGCGCTCGATCGACCTACTTATTCATCGGTTGGCCTATTGATCGCTTCAGGTACTTCGTACGAAGTACTTACCTACTTGCCTTGTTGTACTTCGTAAAAGCCACCGTATTCTTTCAGTGTTTACGACATACTCCGTACATAGGCTGGGAAACTAGATTTCAGCCTTCCATACAAATTAGGTAAGGCCTAGAGATATAGCGGGAATCTACATATCAGTTACCACGTTGAGTTAGTTTCACCTATGAATATCCTAACCTAATCAGGTCTGCTGTCCTCCGTACTTCGTACCATAACCTTGAGAATCAACCAAGCAGGTCTATTTAAATAGCTTAGAGATGCTTGAGGGTACAGAGCAAGGAAATATATGGCTAGCATTACTTTTTCGCGAACACATTTGTCTTGGACCAATTTTATCAGACGGTAATTACAGCCGATCAAATACTTCGTAATTGGATAGGGCTTGGCAAGAACTTCTGCAGAGGTATTATGCACCCAAAAGAAAAAGAAAGGGGAGCATGGCAAGATGTGCTCGAGGCATCGCTTTTTCGGCGTTAGTCCCAAATTTCTTGATGAAGTTACGTCAGATTTTCCGACAGGCTGGTGAAGAATGAGCGCCGAGAGCGCCAAATTTGGACCGTTGATAACGTAGTAGTAGAGCAGTATTTCATGCAGTAGTACTTCGCAAGTGCGGTCTCTGATTATCCTCGTCATATTTGGGGGTAACGGCCCTTCGGTATTAAGACTTGTCACATGCCTGGAGGCGGTTAGTTTAGCGTGAAGCCCTGATCTGAAAACAAGTGCCCATACCAAAGCGCAAGCCCGCTCGACTAATTGATAAATCCAAGTTATATGTACATGTTACGGCTTCGTCGTCATATCACATATTGAAGTACGATATGTAGTCGAGCAGCCAACTGATAAAATATATCGCGAAGATGGAGTAAAACTAGTTTGCTATTTGACTACTAAGTCTCCGAAAGAGACTGGGAATAGTTCGAAGCATTATAAAACGAAGACAAAGCTAAGAATCAACTAAAGCTCCCTGCTACTCCACACGCTTTGTGACAATATAGAAATACATATTAATGATAAAACAAGCTTGTTGTTACAGCATCATTCATTTTTCAAATTTCGGGCTCAGACTACCTATCCTGCCGCACTCATCGATCTCCCCCCCTTTTCTCTAAATTTGATCAATAATCAAAGATTTTTCTGCCAAGCCAACTCTTCAAAGCAAAGAGAGAATGCTTGCAATAGATACATTTTGGAAAGAAGCCTTGAATGGCTCCGAGTACACACCTTATCCTCCTTTACCATCATTTATTAATGAGGCAGAGGCTACTAGAGTGGTGGAATACCGCATGAAAGATGTTACCACATCGTCACTCGTTTATGCTGCATGGTCATTAATCACAGGACAGATGACTGATTCTGACGATGTCATTTTCGGAGTTCCTGTATTCGAGGCATCTACTGTTGTCCCCCTCCGTATACGCTTGGGGCAGAGCATAACTGTCGCAACGTATGTGAAGACAGTGCAGCAAGAGGCGGCGAATGTGTTTCGATTCTCATCACTCGGCCTGCATGGAATATCTAAGCTCTCTCCCGACTGTGCTGAAGCTTGCCGTTTTCAGACCGTCCTTGCTCTTGATAAGCTAGACAGCGGCAAGATCAAGCGGTTCAGCAAATACGGCCTGACAATTCAATTGGAGAATAATGGTGGTGATATCGACGCTTCAGCATCGCTGGATCCGAGGATGGTTGAGCCACAACTTGCCTTCAAGCTGCTCTGCCGTCTTGAATTCGTCATGCAGCAGCTCGCCAAAGCTAAGCCAGCGACACCACTGGCTAATCTCAAGATGATCCCGCCACGCGAACTGAGCCTCCTTCAGGAATGGAACAGCACCGTTCCGGTGGCAGTGGAAAGATGTATTCACGATGTCGTCAAAGAGCATACCCTCACGATACCTGATTCACCGGCCGTTTGTGCTTGGGATGGGGATTTGACACATCAGCAGCTGGAAGAACTATCTACCAACCTTGCTCATCAACTCATCGATTTGGGTGTGGGACCAGAGAAAGTTGTGCCTCTATGCTTTGAAAAGTCCATGTGGACGGTTGTGGCCATGTTCTCTGTGCTCAAAGCAGGCGGTGCGTTTGTGCTGCTCGATCCAAGCTTGCCCGATATTCGAATTGAGAAAATATGTCGGCGGGTCAGAGCAGAGACTTCCATCACATCTGTCTTCTGTAAACCTCGGCTGAATTCTTACACAAAGCACAACATCGCGTTGTGTCGAGAGGTTGCTGAAGCTCTAGAATCGAGAACTGCAGTCATTACAGATGTGATACCCCGCAATGCTGCTTACATCATATTCACTTCGGGCAGCACTGGAGAACCGAAGGGTTGCGTAGTCGAGCACAGAGCTTATTGTTCAGCGGCCTCTGGGCACGGCAAAATCCTCGGCATGAGTTCCGGAACGCGAGCTCTTCAATTTGGTTCTTATAACTTTGCAGGTGCTATTATGGAGACACTTATGACACTCATGTATGGGGGTTGCGTCTGTATCCCATCAACTGAAGACCGTGCTACGGCTTTAGCCCAAGTTATAAGGAGACTAGACGCCAATTGGGCTTTTCTCACTTCGACCGTGTTGGCGCTCCTTCGCCCGGAGGAAGTGCCCTCATTACGTACCATCTGCGTCGGCGGTGAGGCCATACGGCACTCGCAAATCAAAGAATGGGCGCCGAGTGCCCATTTGCGACAGACGTACGGCAGTGCGGAGACTGCTGCCGTTGTGGCGTCCTCGAATCTAGATCCGTTAGCTGCCGTCACCAATGTCGGGATCCCGACCACCGCCAAGTGCTGGCTAACGCATCCGGCGGACATCAATCGACTTGTTCCGATCGGCGCCCCCGGTGAAATCGTCTTTGAAGGCCCTGTAATTGGCCGCGAATACATTGGCAATCCAGAAAAGACGACTCAAGCCTTCGTCAGTGCACCGTCTTGGAGGGGGGCTTTCGGTACTCCAGCGGCGTCGTCCCGATTCTTTCGAACAGGCGATATTGCAACTTTCCGAAGTGATGGGTCTCTGCAGCTTCATGGCCGGAAGGACACTCAAGTGAAGATCCGTGGTCAACGAGTCGAACTTGGCGAAATCGAGCATCAGGCGCGGTTAGCTTCGCCAAGACTAAAAGAAGTCGCAGTTGACCTAGCGACAATCAACGGCCGTAGCTCCGTATTAGTGTGCTTTATAGTTCTACGAGCAAGCGAAGAGGCACTAGAGAACATTGTGGCTACTATGCGCCGTCAACTTCAAGATGTCCTTCCGCTTTACATGGTCCCTTCCTTCTTTTTCCCGACCTCCGCTCTCCCACTCACAGTCTCCGGTAAGCTCGACCGTAGACGGCTTCGTGAGATGGGCGCCACAATGGCCGCAGAGCAACAGGTGAAATCCCAATCAGCATTGGGAGACCAGAATTCACAGCCAACAACAGAGATCGAGCGTCAACTTCAGGCAATCTGGTCTGTAGTACTAAAGATGGAACCGAAATCAATCGGGATCAACACGAGCTTCTTTCAACTTGGAGGCGATTCGGTTTCGGCCATGAAAGTTGTCACCGAGGCTCGAAAATCTGATATGACTCTGACTGTGAAAGACCTTTTCCAGAGAGATACAATTGCAGAACTAGCAGGTCAAACACTCGCCCACTCCCCAAGCTCTTCCCAGCAATCACACGAGGATCTTAGTGACGGATCTTCCTTGTCGGCTCTCAGTAAATTGGACTTGGCTGGCGTAGATGTTGACGCTTCCAACGTAGAGGACATCTATCCCCTCACTGGGGTACAGGAACTTCTCGTTTCTGCTGCCATAGCCACAAAGCAGATGGCGGATTACTTCATACTCAGTCTTGACTCCCACGGACTGGATCTACAGAAGTTAGAAGCTAGCTGCATCAAGATCATGCAGAGACTCCCCATCCTTCGTTCATGCTGGCTGAATATTGGCGACCAATTCCGGCAAGTTATCCTGCGAACCGTCCCCAATGCATTTCGCACGGTCAGTGTCCCGTCGGAGACGCCAGCGGCCTGCCAAGAGTTCTGCCTCAATGATCTACGCAGCGTCCTCTCGACTCAACCCACTGCCGCGTGGATACTGGTAAAACAAGATAACGGAAGCATCAAGTTAGTTCTGCGAGCAATGCATGCGCAATACGATGCTTTCAGTATCCCGATCATCTTCCAAGCAGTGATGGACGACTATGTGGGCAAAGATACGCTGTCTCAGCCGAGGTTTTCTAGCTATCTGTCATACATCTCTCACCAGCGCCCCAAGTCAATCACGCATTGGAAGAAAGCTTTGAAAGGTTGCAACTTTACGCCTCTTGCACCTCACATGACTCTATCGCCCGAGTCTCTCGCTTCGCCACCCGCTATAGTGATTGCGCGGTCCGAGGCACACGTACCAAATCGCCCCGCGAGGATCACTGCCGCATCACTTGTTCGCGTCGCCTGGGCCGCAGTCGTCGCACGTCTGACTGGTAATAACGATGTCGTCTTCGGGTATGTTGTCGCCGGCCGTAACGCCCATCTTCCCGAGGTTGAAAAGATCGTGGGTTGCTGTCTTAACATTCTCCCCGAGCGTGTCAACTTTTCGTCGTCTATGACAGCGGGAGAATTGTTGCGTGAGAATCAGGAGCAGATTTTCAAGATGGGTGATGCCGATTCGCTCAATTGTTTTGATATATTGAAAAAGTGCACGAACTGGCCGGTTGAAGCTACGTACGACTCTATTCTACATCATCGAGCTGTGGACACGGAGCCCGAGATTCGTATGCCCGGAGGTGGTGTCTCTCGTGTGCAAACTTTGAACTTCCCTGTCATGCCTCCCTTTCTATTTGTTGTCTCCGTCTCTAAAGGAGATCGGTTCAACCTTGAATTGATTGGCAACACTCACCTCGTGAGTCCGGAAACGGCCCAAAAGATGATCGATGATCTTGCGCGGCTCGTGGAGAAGCTTTGCGCGAGCATAAGGATGCCTGCCTTAGCTATATTGGGTTCGACTTCGTAGATAGTCACTTGCGGCTCAATCAACCAAGACCAAGTTCTGTGACTGCCTATTATGTCTTAGGCATTAATTATCTTAGAAGTTTGTGATCCAGTCCGTCCATCATGCCGTTGAACTACCTACGTTTACGTACGTGTATATCTTGTGCTATCACGAACTCTCGATCAATGAAATTCCAGGCAAATGACACGTTCAGGCACGAAGCTATTACCAGTGAAATGTGCGTCTCGGGAGCGTATGGTCATTCTGCTTCTTGCCTCTCCTGCTGCGGCAATTATGGTAACACGGTCACGGCCATGTCAACATGCATTACCTAACCCACCTCTAATTTGGATAGCTGGACCCTAGTTGCCGATCATTTTCTCCTCGCCGAAGCGAAGCGGGGGCTAGACTCGCGACGTACTTATTTCTTTTTCAAGCGAGAATTTACACTAGCGAGAACCGTTGCCAAAATAGCTTGGCCAAGCCAGAAGCCGAACTATATTATCCCTGCATCATCGCAAGTCGCCCTATTACAAGAGCATTACAGGGGTTATCGTGACAGTGACATAAACGTGCAGGCTCGAGTAACATCGTTATCTTCTCGGCCGAGGTTCTCAGCAACCTGAATGCGGTATCACGCCGCTCATGTTTAACTCCTTTTGCGGAAAAGAATTCGAGATTCGTACGAAGTAGAAGATGTCAAATCAGGAAATTTCCTGCGCTACTAGTGTATATAGGAATAATATCTACTTCTTTTGTGAGGTGCTTTTTCTGTGCAAATCTTTATAATTCATATTATTGGTGTAGGATCAAACTAGGTAGTGTAGCGGATCACAGATTGGCAGAGCACGCTGTTAGAAAGAAGCTATGGCTGATTGACTGTGATCATTATGTGCTGTCCCCCTGAGATTTTCTCTAAAAGAACAATGACCCCAAACATTTTGTATAGTGGGCTAACATACTTCGTACCTTCGTATAAAGATTGAATCTATAAATTTCATGAGGCTAGAATAGTTATCGGCGATCCCTTTGACTGCCGTTTCCGCACCGTGAATTTGACCCAAGAAAAACGTACTATGTACTTCGTAACTCGGTATGTAACCGAATTTACCCAATCGGGGTGTATTCAAACAGTATATGCCAAGCTGATTGGATGCAGATCCCTATGATTAAAATGCTTAATGCCCTGGTTTTCCGCTTTTAAAGTTGCAGTGCGGAAACGGCAGGCAAAGGGATAGGGTGGTGCTTTCCGAAATAGGCTTAGCATGGTTTCTGAATGTTCAGAACGCGCTCTCCGAGAATCTAACCCGGGCTTTACTCCGTTAAGGGTGCCATATTTTGGTCTTATTGACTTTTTCGCGCTTGAACTACACCTACATAGTTCGCTTTACTTTTTGACATGTGACCACTACGTAAGCTTGTAGCTACACCAATTGCAAACCGATGACAGGAGTTGAATCTGCGCTATCACGGTGTACATGCGTAGTCTAACCCGGGTCCTACTAGCCTACAGCCAAGTAAGATTTGGTCTGTAAATGGTGAAGTGGCTTTTCTCGCGGTGGAAATTTCCAGTCGCCGAACTCGTTAAGTCTATTGGGTGTCGGGGTTAAACGAACTCTGACGTATGTCGTATATCGAGTCAGATAACTGCCTTAGTGGTGTAGTGTACTCAGCTGTCGTGCTGAGTTGACCATAATCTTTTGAGAAGAAAATCCGCTCTGGGCGCTATTCCATGGATTAGTGTGGTACTCTATGGTACTTCTCTTGAAAGTATCTTCTTCTCAGAGAATTAGATGGCCACCAGGGAACTGTTCTATTGTCTTGTTGTCAAGGCGATGATTATAGAGAGAAAAGGGGGTGCGAAATCATGGAGAAAGCTGGCATAAGCTATATGAGCTGTTTAGATTTAATATAGCTGATGGGGGTCATCACCTTGATGAAAGGACAGTACGGTACACTAGTATTAGTGGCAGACGGCGACATCAATATCAGAACGTAATATCATCTATTTCGAGCGTTGGCAAACCTATTGATGGGGTGTCTAAGGCGCTCAAAGGATCAAAACTGAACCGACGCGATCTTCTCGCTGCGCTCAATATGGGGAAGGTTGTCCTCCAGAGTCTAGCTAAAATTCCCATGGCTTTACGAGAGTCCATAGCGTTATCAAAGGCAGAATATCGGAGGCTTGGAAACTCGGGGTTGAGGGTGTCCAACCCTATTTTGGGCGGTTTGAGCTTGGGGAGCTCACGCTGGCTTCCATGGGTTCAAGACGAAGACAAGGTAGGTATTGAGAGATAGCATACCAAAAGCCCCAGGCGTATTGCCCGGCAATCCGTAATCACCTACTAACCTCTTCACCAGGCTCTTAAAATCTTAAAAACCGCGTACGACAATGGGATAAACACGGTGAGTCGCCAAAGCTGAGAGTGCCTGTGAGCCAGCTGACTTTCTCGCGTACAGTGGGACACGGCGAACGTCTACTCAAATGGGGAGTCGGAGAGAATAATAGGGAAAGCTCTACAAACGTATAGCATTCCGAGACAGAAGGTCGTTATCATGACCAAATGTTACCGTGTCATGTGTGATCCAGAAAGATACGACAACTCCTCACCGGTAACCATGCATCACGAAGTAGCCGATTTGAGCAAAGATTATGTGAATCAGTGGGGTGTGTACGAACCAACGTTTACTATCCGTGGTTCACTCTGACATTCTGGCTAGGTCTTTCACGAAGCGCTATCATCAGCGCCGTAGAGGGTTCTTTAAAGCGTCTCAATACCAGCTACATTGATGTTCTTCAAATCCATCGCTTTGACGCGACGGTGACCCCCGAGGAGACTATGCGCACCCTTGATGACCTCGTGAGGGCAGGTACGGTTCGCTATATCGGGGCGAGCTCAATGTGGGCGTATCAGTTTGCTCTACTGCAGAACGTAGCTGAGAAGAATGGGTGGACCAAGTTCATCTCAATGCAGAATCATTACAATCTTATATATCGCGAAGAAGAGCGCGAGATGAACCCATTCTGTAAGATGCACGACATAGGCCTCATACCGGTATGTTGCCACTCCAAGCAGACTATATGCCACGACGTGTAGGTTTACTAACACCCTTGCCAGTGGGCACCGTTGGCGTCGGGAAAACTTGCCCGTGATCCAACGGCGTCATTAGCAAGCATCAATTCTAAGCGAGCTGAATTCAGCTCGAGTGACTCTATATATGATACGGGCGATGAGGGAAACTCGGTAGAGATCATCAATCGTGTGAGAAAGGTTGCGATAGAGAGAGGGTGGCCTATGAGTCATGTGAGTCTCGCCTGGCTCAACAGACGAGTTACAGCTCCCGTTTTGGGCTTCAGTTCTGAAGAGCGTATCCTTGAGGCATTATCAGCACGAGGAAAGGTACTCACGACAGCAGAAGAGCTATATCTAGAGGAAGCATATCTTCCAAGACCCATTCAGGGCCATTCATAGCGTCATTCATCCTTGGCGGTCTGCACTCGAAGGTGAAGTATGCCAAGGTCGAGATGAATTCTGAACTACACATTTGACGTCGCTATCATCATCTCAGTTTAAACTTTGCGGGAAACTGCCCGAGTAGAAATATGGGCTTGGCAACTCACACACACTCGTATCGTGGAGTACTCTGCGGCGGAAACGAAATCAAGGTGAGTTCAGCGACCTTGGATATGACGTCTAATCTTCTTAGCGTAGCTAGGGCTCAATACAGGAACCTTTGACTGCTCATATATTGCTGCTGAAAAAATGGCTGGTTGATGCTGAAACCATGCATGTAGAGTTCAGAGAGTGTCGTTTCGACTTCGTTCAATTAAAATATTGATACCGGCCTCCTCAGTAATGCTTCACGTGATAAGTTGAATTGAGAAATATATCGAGAGATGAATAAAACTTACTGTGAAGAGACTCAACCCCCTTTTCCCCGATACGGCAGCTTCCAGAGCTTCTAAATCTTGAAGTATTGGAACGAAAACTCGATATTACACTAGATTTGCTCTCCGAGGATTGAGACAAGAGGTCTACCCCCTTCAATTTTAGATTTCCGAAAGATCAAAAACGAGAAGAGGCGATACGAGCCCAAGCACAGGGAATACTTGGTGATTTTGAGCAACAATTCGCACCAATTGTGTCTACAGAGTAAAAGAAGGTTATTTCTGATGAAGACATTTCAACTGGAAAGAAAATGATGTAAGGACCATGGCCATTCACACCATGATTGAATGATCACTGAGGATTAAGCAATTATGCGAAATTATCCGTTACATGAGCAGGGACTCCGCGCTGCCTATAGACAAAACAATATTTTGACTGCTTGACAGACAATTTGACCCAGTCCAGGCAAAACGACAGCTTCCCGTTTGCCTACAGGTAAAACAATTGATTTTGTTTACTTGCCGTTGTGGCAAATATTTGGAAACAATTTTGACTTATTTTTACTATTTGTTTTGGTGTTGTTTTTAGTGTTTTTGGTCAATAGAAATAGGTATAGAATAGTTGGCTTAAGGGTCGTACCGGCCAACCTGGTACTGGGCCCACTTTAAGCCACCAGTCCACCAATCGGAGCCCATACCTCCCTAGTGCTGACCTACTAAATTAACAGCTTCATTTCAAGGTAGGTAGGTAGGTAGGTCGGTAAGTAGGTAGGTAGGTACCTAGGTTAGGTAAGTTGAAGTTCTGAATAGCTTCAAATGCCCGCTGGCTACAGTGCACGTGATTATTTGCCAATTATTCGAAACAAACCAAACAAGAGATCCGGCCAAATCAGTTAAATACGCGTTTTTTAAGTGCTAAACAAGGCAAAACCAAATAATTGCTAATACTTGACTTGTTTTACCTGTGGGCAGCGCTGCCTGGGAGACATGCAAAGAACCCGCAGACGTGTTTCATCATAAAGATGGTCATACCCGTTACTTAAACAGTTTGAAGGAATGGCAGTGGGCATTTCTCGCGCCCGTTTTTCGCCCTGCATATAGTATGAACGTTCCGTATTGCTGCTTCTTACACGAACCGATTCTGCCGTTCAAAGTTCGAAATCGAGTGGCATTTCAGAAGGCAGCTTTGACAGTGTACACAAAATTGAAATCTATCAGGATCATTACGATTTTAGATATACAGAGGTGCATACTCTATCTTTCAAAACAAACTCTATTACTCCCTTTTCTTATTTCTCGACGGGATACCTGACACTTTCTGATCTCTATAGATACCTCCCAGCTCATTTTTTTTGTCGTCAAGACGCTCAACTTTCAAGGAACCCCTGTATGCGTACTAGCGTTGTACAGTACATATCGTTTGTACAGTATTACATACTGTACCGTACGATAGGTGCAGTATCCACTTAGCCGTAGGGCTCTATTCGCGAACGGTGAGCGCGCGGTGGATACCTGCACGAATCTTAGACGCGTGATGTTACCAACATATCGTGATTCCCTAGGTACCAGTATTACAAGTCGTGTTTTCACGCAAAAGTGAGACTAACTCACACGTGATGGATTCGAACGGGAGCGAAAGCTCGCGGACACTGAGATCGCGAACAGTGAGATCACGGACACCAAGATCACGGACACCGAGATCGCGGACAGTGAGATCGCGGACACCGAGATCATCGTCAGCATCTACCACATCAATTTCCATGGCGACGCCTGCTACGTCTGTTAGCGGAGCCACCGCATTGCCTGCAGGTGGTTTAGAACAGCCCATACCTCAACTGCCTCCTGTCCCGTCCGGCCCACTAGAAGTCACCCATTTGAGCACTACAGCATGGAGGACCGCGTATCCTCGAATCGGCCAGTTCACTGCGACAGCTTCGGACGAGATAATCGCCGCCGTCCCCAGTGGTCTTTTGCACTTCAAGAGAGTAAACGACCATGATTCCAAGCCTTGGTCTGAGGGCCGGCTACTCCCCAACACAGCCATGCTGAATGACTCATCTGTGTCGGGTCTGGCATCTATAGTAACACATCCGAGTGAAAAAGAATCGCGGTTGTATGTGCACTGCGTTGCGGGTGGTGCACTACATAGCTTTTATCTCCCTACAAAGGACGGATCCTCGTGGGTAGAAGAGTCCTATTCCCCCTTTTCTAAACACCTTATTACTGGTGCACCAGCTGTTGCTTCCAATGGCGAGTACAACTCGCGATGGTGGAGCCTTGTCGTTCCTTGCCAGTCAGGTGGCCTCTTACATGCATATATGGATGGCGTACCGTCGTCGGATTCCTACTATTACTGGGGACGGCACCTGCCCCCGGTAGATCATGTCGCCCAAGACTTGGGCATTATTTCGTCTGTGTCTATCGCCGTGATAGAAACACAGTCGGGATATGGAAATTACGATCCCACCAAGAAAACAAACATTGTGATGGTCTGCGTTGCCAGTGGTCGACTGCATACAGCTCAAGGAGAGCGTTTGTGGAGCTCTGGTCCCGCAAACTGGAAAGCACAGGCTCCAACCAGAATTCCCCATCCAGGTGAAGTGACAGGCAACCCTACGCTCATCAGAAAGCACATCGACGACCGCCACTACCAGTTAGATCTACTAGTCCCTTCGGCGGAGGGTGGCATATTTCACTTCGTCCGAACGATGTCAACCCCGGATGAATGGCATATGATTGCGCGTATCGCGTTTCCTGAGGCCGTTCCCGCGGCATCATGTTTAGCTAGTCATGACGGCTACAGGTATACTAGTTCTTATTATACTTATTCTTATTCTTCCGTGAATCAATTTCGCGCACTCATTCAGAGTGGAGGACGGCTATACTACACTACTACAAGGAGGTCAGATTCTATACCATGGTCGAGATCCTCTTTACGACCCATAGTGTCGCCAGGTCGGTTTTCTGGTTGAGCGCACTCTAATTCATATGGCGTGGGATCGCACACGTTGCAGTCTCTTCTCCCTCGGACTTTGATCAGGAAAAACACCCCGACCAAGCTAGGCTGGGCATTGAGGAGTGTGCATGGGCTTCCAAGCATTAACACGAGATCGCCGGTCGCATACACGTGTATAGGCATATGCTAATTGGGTATGTTCTGTTACAAGCTGCAAAAGGTCGCTTGCATTAGGTTACAGAAGGGACTGGCGGCCGCGATTGAGAACATGGGATACACAGCTGGGATTGGCGCTGTTATCGAGAAGTACACACGTAGCCGAAACAAAGCATAAGGTAGGTTACCTTAACTGCAAGATGGCGTTCTCCAAGGACATGCAAATGTTACTACCTCTAGATACAAGTGGCATTCCGGTAGTCAATGAGCAAAGGCCCCAGATCCCTCCTTAATTAAAGACCACTTAATAATGCAACTACAATCAGATTTCGGAGCCTCTTTTTACTTTCATTTTATCTCAGAGCAGTCTGCATTTGTATTATAATGTTTTTGAGAGTGTTTAAGAACTAAACCCTAGCGGCTGCACTTTGCGCTTGCAAGTGATACGGTACCGATTAGTATCCACTGCATAACCGTGGGAGGCTCTATGATTCGCTAACGGTGGGTAACTGCATGAACCTTAATAGGGCCCACTATGATAGCATCACGAATTTGCTGCTAGAATAGCTCCGGTACGGGGGCTTGAGCTTGGAGCTTCTCCAATTTACAATTACAAACGCATCCCCGCTCGAAAGTGGCTGCGCACCGACGAGACGAGACAGCGGCCCCGCGGACAGCATGATCTAGCCAGCATTGCGCGCCCGTGCCAGGCAGACCACATATTCCATCATGTCGGCCCTCGCGATCCGTCGAGCTACGGCCGGGCTTTGCGCCGCGACGCCGAACTGCCGCCAAACAGCGCCGTCGAGACTCGCGGGCAGCCGGGCAGCCCGGGCTCTCCGCGCCTACTCAGAGAAGAACAAGGAGAAGAATGACTCGTCCGAAGCGTCATCGTCATTCAGGGGCCAGATGCTCGAGAGCGTCAGCTCCCGCATTGCTCGCGAGAAAGCTGAGCGCGAGAAGTTTGCTCGCCAGCGCGAGGACTCTGCGCTCACGAGAAGATGGGCCACCACATTCGGTACGCCCGCATTTCTGTCCAACTAAGCATTGCCTAAATGCCTGATAGAACTAGCTGGCTAACTGTCGGTAATCCTAGTCATCCTCTTCGCTACCGGCGTATCGTACTACATGGGTACGAAAGCGCCCCGCGATCTCGACCCGGCCTCGACCCTGCCTCTCGCCCTGACCCGAGATATCAAGCACAGCAACGACAAGGCCACCCTCGAAGCCGCCTGGGCCGATTTTGTTGCCGTTGTGGGCAAGGAGAACGTGAGCACCCAGGAAGACGACTTGCATATGCACGCCAACTCAGACTGGTCGAGCTATCGCAATGACGAATCGCAGAAGTCCTTCATGGTCGTTTACCCTGGTTCCACCCAAGAGGTTAGCGACATCATGAAGATCTGCCACTTGCGCCGCATCCCCGTTGTTGGGTATAGCGGTGGCACCAGCTTAGAAGGCCACTTCACCCCGACCCGAGGCGGCATCTGCGTCGACTTCAGGAGGATGGACAAGATCCTTCACCTACACAAAGACGACATGGATGTTGTTGTCCAGCCGGCAGTGGGCTGGGAATTCCTGAATGAGCAGCTCGGCAAGGAGAACCTCTTCTTCCCTCCGGATCCGGGCCCGGGCGCTCAGATCGGTGGCATGATCGGTACTGGGTGCAGCGGTACGAACGCCTATCGGTACGGCACTATGCGAGAATGGGTTTTATCTGTGACCGTCGTCTTAGCAGACGGCACCATAGTCAAGACGAGGCAACGGCCACGGAAGAGCTCGGCCGGTTACGACCTCACCAAGCTCTTCATCGGCAGCGAGGGGACGCTCGGTCTAGTCACTGAGGCCACTCTGAAGCTCACTACAAAGCCCGCCAATACGAGCGTCGCCGTTTGTAGTTTCAGCACCGTTCGACAGGCGGCTGATTGCGTCTCCAAAGTCGTGGGCCAGGGCATACCCGTCGCAGCAGTTGAGATACTGGACGAGGAGCAGATGAAATGCATCAATGAAGCTGGTATGACGACTAAAACTTGGAAAGAAGCGCCCACCCTCTTCTTCAAGTTTTCCGGCACCGCACAGGGTGTTAAGGAGCAGATCAGTATCGTCAAAGGTCTCGCGAATCAGACCGGCAGCGTCGGCTTCGAATTTGCCAAATCCGAAGAGGAAAAGGCAGATCTCTGGAGCGCTCGTAAAGAGGCTCTTTGGAGTACCATGGCTGTCGCAAAACCAGACGACAAAGTGTGGACCGGAGATGTAGCCGTACCTATGAGTAGGCTACCCCAGCTCATCGAGGAGACTAAGGACGACATGAAGAAGAGTGGCATGTTTGGCACGATTGTCGGCCACGTTGGCGACGGAAACTTCCACAGTGCGTCTCCAATCTACGTACGCCCTTCCGGATTAGTCATACTAACCATTCTAGTCATTCTTCTTTCGAATCCAGAACAACGACATGCCGCCGAGGAGCTGGTACATCGCATGGTGAAGAGGGCTGTTGAGCTGGAAGGGACTGTCACGGTATGTATTCCTTACATGTTCCTCTAAGATCAATGTTAATGCGTCCCAGGGTGAGCACGGTGTTGGTTTAGTCAAGCGCGACTATCTCCCACACGAACTTGGCGAGACGACCGTGGACTTGATGAGAAAGGTACGTCATCAGTTATTATATGCTCATACGACATTGCTGACCCATTGCACGCCGTCAATAGATAAAACAGGCACTTGACCCGCAATGTCTGCTCAACTGCGACAAGGTCATCCGAGTACAACGTCCGAAGCCTGGTGAGGTAGCGGAATGGTGATCAATATCACTCGGCTAATTCAAGCCGAACATGCCATCACCTGTTCCATCTCTTGTATATAACACTTATGCTGGTTATATATATCATATAAGCCCATCACACAAGATACGGCATTTGTCATCGCCAGCGCGAATGCTGCGAGATGATTAACATAGCCATTTGTTAAAAGTTTCACGTTCCAATCTGTTCATTTACAGGGATCGGGAGTTTAAGGCTTGTGAATACATACCGCTGTTTCTACCCTGAAATTCTACAAAGCCCCGCGGTAACCATGAAATGTAAGGCTAGCATATTGTTGTCGTAATTGGTATCTATTCAAAAGCCTATTTCACCTCCCAGTATCTGTCTATCCCCAGCCCATTAGCCCCCTAGCATGGCCTTCTCACCGGTTTCTTCATTCAGCCGAGTATCTCTCAACTACACGAACCAAACAACCAGCGCCGTCACAGCCGCGACTCCAACCACCCTAGTCACGCCGCGTAGTCCGATTCTCGCGGTCGCGGCGGCGGCCGAATCCTCGTCGTCATAGTACCACGGACTGTAAATCATGCCGCCGAACGGGAGGTAGATCGGGTATTCGACCCCCGGGTCCCCGTCTTGGTCCTTGGGGGTGGGGGAGTAGACTAGGTCCCCGTCGGCGAGCGGGTGTTGTTTCTTTTTGCCACCATCTTTGCCTTTGCCGCTCCCGTTCTTACCGCCACCCCCACCGCTTTTTCTACCGTTATTATTGTTATTGTTGGTGTTGCCCGGAGAGCCAGTCTTTGGCGGGTTGGGCTTTGGCGGGTTAGCCTTTGGCGGATTGGACTTCGGTGGATCAGCCTTCGGCGAGCCGGTATTTGGTACGCCACTGTCTGGAGAGCCGCCCGGCTTGGGCGCACCACTTCCGCGCTGGCCTGCGGCGCCCCCGCCTTTCATGATTGAAACGTCCTCCTCCGGCGGCGGCTTGTTCGGGCTCGGGATCGCTTCGTCGTCGTACTCCTCGTCATTCTCGAAGAATTCGGGAACGTGACTCAGCTCGGTCCATTCGTCGTACTCCTCCTCATCCTCGGAGAATTCGGGGACGTGGCTCAGCTCGGTCCCTTCGGCCTCCTCGTCCTCAACAGGGCCAGGTGTAGATTGGCCTTTGAGCTCGGTTACGCTCGGCACCGAGACAGGAATTGTTGGGATAGCGTCCGCTGATCTAGTAACGATGCTCTTTGGGCTGGGGACCGGTTTGGAAAAGACGCTGGCCGCGGCGACAGTGAGGAGCAGGAGACGGTATCCCGCTTTGGTCCTGTGCGTTGGCATTGTGATGACTAGGTATAGCTTGAGGCTAGAGTGTGAAATAACACTATGAAATTGGCGATGCTTGGCTTGTCTAGATACTCGCTAGAGAAATTCTCGAAGCGGTTGTATCAAGTAGCTGTATTTCGATGTTTGAGAATACATAGTCATTTTCCGCGGTGAGCGCATGGCTTTAAATAGCAGCGTGCACGCGACTCTGAGTTTGCACCTGACAGAGTAGACTTTTATGAGTTTTGTTAGTCATTCGAAGGCTCTGGCATAGGGCTTGGGAACTGAGTTCGCGCGATCTGATGTTGAGAAAGGTAGATGGCGCTGTTTGTGGGATTCAAGCTTTGCGAGGCCTCCCGGAATGGTGAGTAAGTACGATGGGGTCGTGAACGATGCTTTGCGCTACTTCTTGTAGCTTTGGTATGGCAGCACATGATTAGATAACTTCGGCACAAAATGACTCCCGCCAGAACTTTGTTCGGACGCCCACCTCGCGAGGCCTCCGGCAAGTAACTACGACCAATGACTGGGGCTAGGGCTAGCAGCAGTGAAGTTTATCTTTTTTATTCATTGTGAAATATCATCTATCATAGTGGATGACGCATCTTATAAGCTTTCGCGAGAAGTGTTCACTCTCTCCTATGATGCACATCGACACGAAGGTGTAGAACAGAAGTAGCCGAGGAGACTCTCTAAACAAAAACAATAACACCGCCCCTAATTGCGATTGATATAGAAATTTTGAGTTCACACTAGGATCAACCGGAAAACAGCATCTTTATTCATAGACGAAGCAGAAAGGTCCACCGCCGACAGTGTCGAGCAGTTGTCGATAGTTGTAGCTTTCTCCCACCGGATGAATGTCCAAGATGTCATCTAGTGTTCCGTTCCTGCTTGGGGGCTGATTCATCATCGTGATGGTCCCGGCCATGGTCTGGTTGCGGTTAGCGAGAGGTTAGGTTCAGGGTTAACAGGCAACGGGCAACTTACCTGGCGATTGGCCCAGTCAAGGTTCTGCCATACGAAATACATCCTATCAATCTGCCCGTGGTGGAGGTAGAAGACAGGCTCCAATGGCGAGAAATGGAAATCACTACCAGGATCTCCGGCTACAGATAATAGTCAGCTGTCTGCCTACGTGCCTTTGCGCTATTCATCGCGCTCTGCGGAACTTACCAATGGTGAAGTGACCGCCTCCATGCACAGCGAACGACCACTTGCGCGCCGAAGGGACGCGGAAGTCGCCCTGGATATTCGCCTGGAAGCTCTCAATATTCACTCCTTCGAGGATCGTCTCGGTAGTGTTCTTGATCGATGCATATGTGGCACACAAAGCGGTGTTGAGGTCGCGCTTGAGGCATCGCGGGTTCGGCGCAAGGGGATCGCGAGCCGTGTTCGGACCGAAGTTGACGGTGTAGTTCTTAAATGGGCCGTCTGTCACACAGCCGCCGCCAGAGCCGCCGCCAAAGAACCCGCCGCCGAAACCACCCCCGGGCCCGGTCTTGTTCACCTTCTCGCCGTTGGACCCCATCGATGTCTCGGAGCCGTCGAACAGCGGCGACTTCTCAACGCCGCCGGCGTCGAGCCCCCATTCCCAGTATGGGAACGCCCCGGTATACCCGCACATGTCGCGAAGCTTCTGTTCGTATGTCCAGATATAGAGCCGGTGGAAGAGGAGGAAGTAGGCCTTGGATGGGATTAGACACTGTATTTTGACTTCGGTGCTGGTCTGCTTACCGAGTTATGGACATAGGGTGTCACGTAGTAATGAAGAACTCCGAAGCTATCGAACATTGACCTTTGGGCAGGATTTTATTAGATTATGGTAGCGTTATCAACGGTGTTATTTGCTTACTTCGGGCCAGTCATATTGGGATAGACATTCGGCTGCTCCATAAGACACTCAACTGCCTTCACGAAGGCGATCCTCTCGGGGCCAGGGATGTTTCTCCTATCAGTAATGATGAGTTATTGTCTCCGCAAGTATGGCACGTATCACACTCACCATTCTTTGCGCACATGGACGGTGTCCTTTGTGCATGTTGACGTGGATCCTTCGAGACGCGCCAGAGCAGTGTCATAAGCGGTCTTGCTCATCTGTTGAAGGGCCTTGCCGGAGATAATGTCATCTTGGCTGTAAGTCTGACCTAGAGCGAGCCCTGGGAAGGACGCAGCCACGGAGGCGAGCGACAGAATCCGGTTCACGAACAACATCATGTCAAAGCAATGGATCCCCTGATAATCCCGAGAGAAACAAGACCAGTAACGAAAGTTCTAGGATTCACATGCATATTTATGAGTAACGGGTGATAACCCGCCACCATTATATGCCAAGCCTCCCATACCATGTAAACGCGGCAAGACAGCAGGACGGCAGTGCGCACACTCGTGACCTGGAGAGCGGCAGGCATGGACAGGCGGAATGAGCCAAGTCAATCTCACCCTTACCTAGCAGCTTAATATGAAGCATAACAAGTGGATAAGACTCACCTCGGGAGTTGAAGCCTTAGCGGTGCACGTCGGGCCAGATAGCCTGGGATTGGCTGTTTTGATGCTGATCACACTCGATTTGACAGGCAAAGGGGCTCAATCGATATTTGCCGGGAGCACGCAACAGTCACCCATGAAGAATCCTATTTGGGCTAAATAGACAGGGACGCTGGCAGCTGATTGGAGAAAATAAACGCAGAACTGCCTATTTGAATAGACATTAGATTTTTACCGAGAGAACAATATCGGGCAGCAAAACAAAACACCAGCCCGTACCTTGGCAACCAGGCATCGTATATGGCGGATATTAGGTCGGTCCGCACGAGCTACAGTGGTTCGTATAAGTGTGACTGGGCGACCCAAGTCATGTAGTCGGAACGCGTGTACGGCAATTAATGAAGAGGTTGTAGCACAATGCTATTGCTGGTAGTGTGGCTATGATCAATCGACTAGGCATGAGTGTGTCAGATAACACGGCAGTTTTTGTCTAACAGGAACATGCGGTGAGCCTTCGACATGTAGGTACCTAGCATGAATCCACTGTTGGTGGCAGTGCGCAACTCATCCCATGCAGTTCGTTTGAACAAACATGTCCGCCAACTCGACCAAGCTCGGTCTCAGATTTGGACTTAGAAGTTTTCCCCCTATAATTAGGCACATCAAAGAAAGCCAGGCATTTGTTGACCGACATAACAATGCCTCGTAAATGGATGATTTGTCTACGTATAGAGCTGCAATTAATTCAGAGCATTTCATGGCTTATCCCTGGGTGTACGGCGAGTTGTTTTCTTCACACTGGGCATTTTAGAATTACCACACGGGTCTTCTATAGAAAAATAAGTCGTTGATCTCATTAAAGCTCATTCTAAGCTCTACATGTATAATATTGCTAAGCTGGCCCGTAATGGCCATTACTTCATTCATGGCGCACTAGATATTAGTTTCACCTGGTTGACCGAGTGTGGTATATCTTAGATGCCGTAGCCCGCGGCTCCTTATAGTGGAGAGCAGTAGTTGTTGGCTCATACAATCGTAGTTCTATTGCACAATGATTATGCCCAAAAGAAATTGTACTCGTAAACAGAGGTTCCTTGTTTCACTCCTTCATCCATACATTATTATGCAAGAAAAGTAGAGTTCAAAACATTTCACTTGGTAAACTTAGCTGTGTTACGGTAACAACACTACAGTTAGCATGGGCTGAACTACGGGTTTACGCGGTGTACAGATAGATTTACAGGTCTACTACTAGGTACCTAGTTTACGAGTATATGGATTTCCAAGCTACAATTTTATCATTATACTACCAAGGGTCATTATCGCAATCGCGATCAGACTTTTTACTACAATGATTATCCTCTAGATAATCATGGTTGCCCCGCCCATCTTCACTCTATGGTGCATACCGGTATCCAGATAATTAAAAAGAAAGGGTGACAAGTTAAGCTCTGCAAGACTTGAACTTAAAATCAGATGATATATAAATTGCCAGAGCTCCTGTTCATGACTCGACATTCCCTTCCAATTGACACAAAGAAGCAGTCACTTTTATTATCGCATTGATCCGCCACACATATCTTCACCAGCTACCCCTGGCCAGTCATTCATCATGGGCTTGGCGCTATTGTCTAAAGCACTTTCCAGTGAGCCATTCCAGATGGCCATTTACACTCTAAGAGATCTCGTGCTCCTCTTCCTTTTGCAGACAGCCAAAATCCTTCAGGGCGCTGAAACATGGGTCCTCAACGCCGTCGGGGCGCCAACTCACACAATCCGGCGTATGTTTCCGCCCGAGGACATCTCCGAGTATACACGCGTTGAGGCACAGATCGTCGCCTTAATCGAACTCGTCATTCTCATCTCCGTCAGTGTCCGCGGCTATCTCGCGCCACATCCGCCAAGAAAGTCGGAATGGGATACTTACCCTTGGTATGGGCGGGCGTCGGTTCGGGCCACTTGCCTTGTTGGACACGCTTTGATAATTTCCCGGTTCATCGCCATCGTCCATATAATTCACCCTCTAATAGAGGCTAGCGAAGACACGTACCGGCTAGTCATAAGAATGGACCTTTTAATCAGTTTCATCGCCATATCATCCTGTATGTTGCCTCTACATTCCCCGAGTCTCCCTTGGCCCAGTTGAATTAGATTATTGAAAGAAAGCTAATGTCTTGAGAATAGATGCTTGTCACTGCGCAGCAAAAATGTACGTTGAAGGCGCGGAAAAGAATTCCAAGGATAATTTAGCAGTCAAGGAACGCGAGGCGGGCGGCTATCACAAGTCAACTCCTAATGACTCCTACTTAACGAACTGGGACATCATCCGCCTTCAATTCTCTTTTGATTAATGGCATATCACTGATAATAAAATACATCAAGTGAAAAGAAGAATGATGATTTCATAGTATTATATTCTCGGATGGAGCAATGGAAAGAGTCATTTTTAAATAGACTAAAATATGTAATTAGTGTGACGCAATCGGCAAATCAAGATCTATCATTTTCTCGATACTATCATAAACCGAAAGCACTTTTTGCTATCTTGAGACTGTGCATAAACAAGCTCTGGAATGATAGGGATGCTAATCGCGCCCCACGCTATCATCTGGCGCTTCTAGCCCCTTTTTAGCGAATATGAGCCTACAGATAGACTCGAAAGAAGAGCCCGGGCCCGTCAGCTTGTCTACGTAAAAATTAACCCGGTCTTTGAATGTGGCGCGAGACTGATTCGATCCCATTACCGTGAGTTGGATGAACATCAGGGCATGGAAAAGAACCCAGCACGCGTCATCTTCCCTACCGTCCTTCACCGCGTCACCCAGCCAGCCCAACATGCGACAGCCGGGATCTAACAACTGGTTCAACATGACAATCAGAAATCGGGCGTAGTGCTGCTCAGGGGTACCTTCGTCGGGGAATGGACGAGCGAACCCCAGCCAGGCATCGTCACGCCAATGTTGATGAACCAGAGACATCGTAGAATCCCAGTCTGCGACGGGAAGCCCCCAACTGTCACGGGTATAGCGACGTAGGAACTCTTTAAAAGGCTCTGAGGCATCCGGGCTTGCGAAGATGGATTGGGCTCTCATGCGGGCCAGGGGGTCGTGGGAACTATTCGGCCCCAACCCGTAAAGGGGCGCGAGCTCCGTAGACGCGATATCGAGATTGGCTGGATTTCGCTTATAAAGATTTCGCACGAACTTTGCTGCGTTGGCCGGGTCATCTTTCAACGGGTTGAATATTCGTCCAGGGATCTTCTTTGGTGGAGTCTTGTTTTTAGCATCTTGTTGCCCCGACATTGTGGCTGTGGGTTAGCGACAAGTGTAATATGTGATGACTTACTGGGAATGATGGGGTGGATGAATTATGACTCGAGGCTTGGTTTCTTGATGTGTACAATTGCTTTTAGCATTCAGTTTTTGAAGTGACTTGATGTATGATCCATCGAATCCTATTTATACGTTACTGACTCTATATAACAATGCCTTTGTTTGGCCTACCTTGTTCATGTACAAGAGTATCCTCTTGCGAAACTCCTTTGTGCTTCAAACAAAAAACTTTCCAATCATTACGCGCGTCTTTGTTTAGATTACGCACCCTTCTTTATTGTGTTTCTGGCTTGTATACGTTAGGTCGTTGCCAATATGTGATTGCCTGCACAGCTGCTGAAGCCATCGCCCCGGGCATTGTTGAACTATTAGCGATCACATTGTAGACGATCCAAAATTATCAAGATTAGCCATCGAATCATATCCGAAGTCTCTGACATGCTGCGGCATTCACGTGGTTCATAAAAGGGAAGAACGCAGGTAGGTTGATGCAGGAGGGTATATGAACAATTTATTAAAATATATACATCATAAACAGAAAATGTATGTTCTATATGCAGTAAAGGAGCCCCAGACTATTTTCAATCTTGCTCCTCAGACATGTTTTTAATATTTTTTATACATCAGTCCGCTACAACACTCTACTCGTACTTCTTGCCAAGGATGACGGCAGAGGCCTTCTCGGCAGCAATGAAGATAGGTAGAGAGATGAAGGTACCGGGAATCTTGGGGAAGACGGAAGCGTCAACAACACGGAGGCCATCAACGCCACGGACCTTGAAGTCGCTGTCCAGGACAGCCATCGGGTCGTTGTCAGCACCAATGGGGTTGGAGCAACTGTGATGATGTTAGTTTTGCTTGCATCAAATGTGAGGTAGAACAAATCGGGTTAAACTTACGAGGCGTGGTGTCCCCAAGCCTCCTCAGTGATCCACTGGCGAAGCTCGTCATCGCTGGTGACGTTGGCAGGAGGCCACCACTGAACGGGCACTCCATCAACATCAGGGGTGTTGGCGTAGAAGCTCTTGGCCATCTTGATACCCTCAATCAGAGCACCAGAGTCCGCGTCAGCCTCCTCCTTGGTCAGACCCTCGTACAGAGAGTGGAAGGTAATCAGAGGAGTATCACGGGGGTTGGCAGACTGTAGTTGGACCTGTAGAGATGAGGTTAGTTAATCTAATATGAACGTACTTGCTGGATTTCGCTTACAGTGCCAGCTCGGTTGCGGGTGTGAGCCTTAAGGATGAGCCATGACCAGTAGTTCTTGAAAGTAGCGGTGGCAGCGTTGGAAGAGTAGCCGGGGTAGAAACCGTTGAAGGTACCGGGGAAGCCACCAATCCACAGATCTTGCTCACCGTCGACGGAGTAAGGGGAAGTCCAGAAAGCACCGAAGTAGTTACCGCTGGACGCGTAAGCACCCTTCTCAGCGGCCTTAAGGCTCTTGTTGGTGTATTGAGTGTAGCAAGGATCCTCGGCAACAGCAAGGAAAGCACAGTCGAGAATACGGGTGAAGTTGGTAGGGAACTGGGCGTTAACGGAAACTTCCAGACGATCCTGAAGGTTGGTACCGACACCGGGGAGATCCTTGACAACTTTGATACCGAATTTCTCGAGCTCAGCCTTGGGGCCAACACCAGAGAGCTTCAGAATCTGGGGAGAGTTGAAAGCGCCACCAGCAACGATGACTTCCTTGGTGGCCTTGACGGATCCAGGCTTGCCACCATCCTCGGTGGTGCTGGCACGAGGGTCGGCACGGTAGAGAGACTGTCCGTAAAGGTATTCAACACCGTTGGCCTTGGGCTTGCCGCCGCAGGAAGGCTTGCTGGCGAAGGTTACCTTGGTAACCAGGGTGTTTAGCGCAACATCAAGGTGGTACAGCCTTGATCCATCAGCCTTCTTAGCAGTGGCAGTGTTGTAGACGTAATCACGAGGAGACGAGCGTCGGAAGTTGACGTTGTCAATGAACTCGGGTAGACGAGCGAACAGCCTCTCGGTATCACGGTTGGGGTCATCGGAGTTAGCGTCGTGAACAGCGACGTTGGCGTAGGCATCAGTGATGGGCTACAAATTGCCAAGTCAGTTATTACGTACTTTGAGCAACATGTGAAGGGTGAAAATCTAGCGATCACATACCTTGGTCAACTCCAGAGGCAACAGCTCATTGTAAGGGTCAACGCCCATCTTCACGGCCTTGGCAATGGTCTGGTTGAGAGCCAGAGCAAGGGCGTCGACTTTCTTAGCATCAACACCGAATCCACGGGCAGCACCGATGATCGAGGAAATGAGCTTGATGTCCTGTGCGGCAATGCCCTCAGGGTTGATGTTCAGGTCAATGTATCCACTGTGGCCGTGAGAAGGTCCCTCGCTGTAAAGACTCCAGTCAGCCATCATCTTCCTAGATTCTTCTGCTTGAAGCAATGCTGTTATTTTTCCTTACCTGCCGGGGTACTGGGCGTTCTCGAGCTTCTTGAGGTACTTGCGCATGTTGGAAAGCTCCCAGGTAGAGTCACCAGTGATGTTGGCAACATAGGCGTAATCGTTCTTGGTGGGAAGAAGACCGACCAGAGCGTTGTGCTCTGTGCAGCCACCGAGACCACCGTATCGCGGGTAAAAGTTACCAAGCATCTTAGATCCCTCAGGGGGGCTTCGGCCACCTAGGTTACGAACCATTTAGCGATTATTCTGAAGAGATCACGAAAGTAACTCACTGTAGTACTCTCCGTCGGGTGTAAGCCATGTGAGCTTTCGGTCCGTCAGGGCCATGGTCTCGTTGGCGTAATGGTGAACGAAAAATCCCCAAGTGACTTCGTTCCTTTCTGAGGCCGGGTTGGCCAACGCCGGGGCGTCGACCCAAGCCAGGTTACCATAGTCACCACCGGCGTCAATCAGCAGGACGCTGTGACCAGCGCGTGCGAGGTTAGCAGCGACTGGCGATCCTCCGGCACCTGAGCCAACAACGATGTACTCGTATTCCTTGGCAGGAGGCTCAGCGGCGGCTAGTGTAGGGCCGTTCTGGGGCAACTGCAGTTGCTCTTCGACCCGAGAGATGAGGACATCGGGACCGTAGGGGGCAAGATCGCTTTTCGACTGAGTTAGTTTGTTTGTTATTACAGCCAAATTTAAATGTTTTTTTTCACTCACCTAGCCTCAATAAAGGGCGCGATCGCGCTGAGTAGCGCGAGGTATGAAAAGGACTTCATCTCTGTATCACTCCGAATATCTCACGGAATGAAGCTACAGTGATCAAATGAAAGGATTGAGGAAAGGACAGAAATGAGATCACTGAACAACTTAATCAGAGGGAAGCTCCGACCAGTTAAAAGAAGAGAGAAGTAGAAGAGAAGGTGACCACCCGATGTGATTGAAGCTGAATCCCAGAGGAATGCCCAGCGTCTTATACGAAGTTCATGGTTGTCGTCTTGGTGGCTATAGAACCTAGTAGCGCAATACCTACTGGATGCACCTGTAAACATGATCTGCACCTACTACTTTGAACCGTAAGCCTTTCTATTATTAGTTATGCCATATAGGACCAAGGGTACGGACAGGGGGGAAATAGTGTAGATCGTCATGAAAAAGGGGCAGACCGTACTAGCGCTAACGAGACTTATCGCCTCGAATGCGGCAAGGTTCCACCAAATAAGGATGCTTACTTTCTACGGAAGAGGCTTGCTAGCTGACGTGGACTTACTATCAGCTTTACTAAAGTAGCGGTCCACACCAGCTGCCATACTGACTTCAACACTTGTGGCGAACCGTCGCCAGCATCGCGACACTACGCGAACTGATGCAAGAGTCTAGGTTCATGAACGCATCGGTATCGGAACCTCGGATTCTCGTCAAACGGTGCCGTTGTTGCGATGTTGCGGCAGTACGCATTGGCATCGCGGGGTGGGAAATGAGCCAAGACGCGACAAGACGCAAGTACCGCGATCCCTCCCTCCCATTATACTGACGGTCGAATATGTCATGAACTCCATTGCCTAACTGCCAGTTCTAGGAAAGTACGGATTGGCTGTATGAGGTTTGCTAGTATTTTTCTGATATGACGCGACTGGTCCATGAGGCTGTTCTAGTGTGATTATTACTGTACCACCACTACACACAAGTTCGTGGTGGTTAGGCAATGGATCTGGGTGCGTTCACGTCGCCCGGAGAAAACGAGGAACTCTTATTTCCGCGCGTGCGACGCTAGGTTATTCGGCCGACGGAGTCGTGCCTTCATACTGTACATACCGTACATCGTACTTACTTACCCTACCTACTCCGTACATACAGTATTATCTTGCATTTGCAGGAACAGTCTACGCTATGAACCAAGGAACGGCCCATTTACTGCATTATTATCAAGCAGACGAAGCAATCTAGATTCGCTCAATCACCGAAAGCTGTCCCGCCTATTAGTCTCCCAATTTCTTGAGTTTCTCTTCATCGCCTCCCGCAGCTAAGGTCTGGGTACTGCAGCCAAGATACCTGATTGGGTAAGTTTCGAAAGCTTATAAGAATTGGCGGCACTAAATATTATGCTAGAACGCCATGGCTACAGCGGCCAGTGACTGCCCAGAATGAAGAGCCTCGTTTAATCCCAGCTACCCCGACCTTGGCAGCTCGGCAGCAGAACTACTTAAAAGGATTTCGAGGAAATGCAGCAATATAAGCCTTCACACCTTACAAGTGGGGCCAGCCTTCTCAGAAATCCAATGAACGCGTGCCTGACGGGTGGTCAAATTTCAAAAGTTCAGACTAGCAACCTCGACTATTCCCATCCAAGCAGCTCAATCCCATTCCTTACAAACATACTTGCAGATGTGTAACAGCCACTCATAATTGGACGAGCATCTGGATTATACAGATGACAGGAATCACACTCCTTGGCGAGAGGTGCTAGCGCCGCTGGCAATCGCTGTTTTCAAGGGCACTTCCCGCAGGCAGGAGCCGATGGTGGGGATCGAGAAGCTCGACAGTGGTATCTGCCATCGAGGCACTTCGTGGATAGTGTAGGTTACATGGCGGCTCGGATTTTCGGAACATGATTCGCTTATCCAGAGATGAAGTCAGCCCAGACCTCAGGTCCATGCGTAGATGTGTGCCACCGAGCGCCACGATGCGGAGGCTTAGCACAGACTGAGTAGGTGTGACTACTCCGTACGAAGTATGTCGATGGGCCCGCCCTTCGGGGATAGCCTAGTCTAAGTTAGCCAACCCTCCAGAGAACTCCCGCATTCTGTCCCGCAGTCAACTTAACCAATAGCATAAACCGAAGAAGCAATTTCGGCGGACCACGACCCTTATTCGGAGATGTTGGTGTAGAATAGTAGTCCGGCTCAAACCTTATGCTGCACTACGATCACTAATAATACAATACTACATAATACGGCGCTTTACGGCCACACCAATCGGCTTGACCGTTTGTATATGCGTACGCATAGCGAGTATCGGTCTTTGCCAGGGCTTCAAGTTGCCTCCCCTTCTTCTCCTGCTAGGTGTACACATTCGGTCAACAGCCGCCCCGGGAAAAGTGGGCATTTGTACAGTAGAATTATGCCAAAATTGGTTTAGGTCCATCTCCGGATGAGCAAAACGTCGTATCCGAAAACCCGAGCAGTTGTGTAGTGTATCTAGGCATCATGTACCTACCTGCCAAGTTCGCACAGCGAAGAGCGGGCTCTACCGTGTGGGTATCCTGTGAGTCGGAAGTTTTGCGCACGTGTGTTGTAGTTGGGCTCCTCTGGAAGTCCGCATACACCATGTGTGCTAGTGTAGGTACACGCATATACGTGTAAGTAAGAGTGTGGCACATGGCTGACCTAGTGCTTTGTTCAGCAGCCCAGTCAGATTGCCGACGCTTTAGGGAGCGATCTGTACCTGTCCTGACTCCATGTAGAAACAGTTCCGTGCTTGAAGCAGCGTTCCACTGCATCGACTAGTAAACTTAATCTGAATACCACAACATATGCCTCTCTGCGGGGTCCACATGGCAAAAGCGACTGCCGTCTTCGTACAAAGCAACTGTGACGATTATTCATCGATCGAACGCTGATCGAAGCGCAAGAGATTCAACGCCGCTTCGGTTATCTACCTTACTGTAGGTATTGCAACAGCTAAACTTACACTAGGCAGTCAGCTAGCGTGCGCAGATCGACCTGGAATCCTACATTGCAGTGCCTGAGGCCGGACTGACACTAAGGTACCCTAGTGTGCCCTTGGTGTAAGTCGTGACTGTAGTGTAGGTTATGCGAAGTCATCCCCAGATGATGTCACGACATCTGGCGCGTTCGGATGTCGGAATAGGGTTCGAGGGGTTAACCCGCAGCCAAGAAGCCAAGGACCCAAATGGCCTCTGGTCTCCAGGTTAAGCTTTGCCAAGGTGCCAATATTTCATCCGCGCACTTTTGTCCGTCTTGGTATTGCTTGATTGAAGTTGATGATGTGTGTATTCTGTATGGACGATGTGCTAATTAGTGTAGTAGTGTAGGTGTCAGTGCCTAGTGTAAACCCTGTCTCTTAAGGCATTTCTTACTATCATACCCATTTGTGGAGACCGGTAAGGTCCCCGACTAAACTGGACAGTAAGATGCCGCTTTGGCAAGCCACGCTAGCTTGGCTGACGTGAGATGCGACACTAGCTGAACATGGTGTGGAGCACAACAGTCGCGCTCCATTCTTCTTTCAACACCACAACTGATTACCACCACATTCTAGGCCTTGTCGATGGGCTTCTTCTGCAGCTTGCAGGTAAGTACCTTACATATGTAGTACGAAGCAGGCAGGTATGCAAGGCAAGTCTTCACGCCATGAGTAAACGAAGCTTCCTCACTAATGGTTAGGTACCTAGGTAGGTTGAATTGAAAATTAAGGAGGACCTCGACCAGGCATGCGAATAATATTACTGATCCCAAAAGATCAATCCTACAGCTGCATACACAATCCTTCGTCACGCCACAATACCCTTGTGCATAACACCCCTTCAGATAATTATAGCGCGACTTGCCTAATGAGATTGATTCCAGCTACGAGCGGGGACTTTAACGAGGCGCATGGCGTTACTACTTCGTAGTGTACCATGAATCGTTCTTACACGACGGTGCTATCCGACATAGCGCTGATTGACTCCGTACCAACGTCTAAAATTACTTATTCGGGGCTCATCTGCATCATTTCCATCAGATATTGAAGAGAGAAGTTTCTCTCTCGCGTAACACCACTTCGTATGTGCAGCTTACGTAGGACTTCGATATGCGCCATAATAAGCCGATCATGATGACTTCATTCTGCACTGAAACAATGTGTATTTACCTTTGTTTCGGTGAGATTGAATTATCAAGCACATCTTAACCGAGATATACGGCCGCATCGACTCTTCCCACGATCTAGAGTCTGGTCTCTCACCGCAGGATCGCAGGGAATATACGGAGCAGGCTTTCAAAGTCGAGCGGCTCGAGCCTAGGGCTCTTGACTTGGCATAACAATCAATCAAGCTGAGCAAACAATGGGCTTTATCCAGCATACTCTTATACAGCCTGAGGAATAACTCTTGGCTAACAGAACCGGTCTAATCATGATGCCAAGATAAGGGCTTTTCAATGTTCCATCTGCTGGCTATCCGCCTCACATGTTTTGTGTTTCGAGACGGCTGGCTGAGATTTCGGCCTGACCGAGCATTATTCAGACCACCATGGACAAGCTGCTATTATAGACTGTCAATCCCGACACTTTCGACACCCACGCGACGATTGACCCATGGAGTATATCCCCAGTCTTGAACCAATTTTGTTATGCAACTGAAGACGTTCAGAAGCGAACCAAATCGCGTAGCTAATTTACGGGGCATCCTACATTCACATCTATAGGACCGCAAGGGTACGAAAATCAATAGCTAACATCCTATTTTGTAGGGACAGGAACAGAACGTCGAAGACACCACACCGGCTTACGATGAATCTAGCACGATTTCGATACTATCGATTCAACTTTCCACCTCTACCAAAATCACGACGTATTCCCAGAATGTGCAAGATTCCAGGCCACCAGAACAACCAACCAGCCTAATGTACACAGGGATTTGCCCTAGAGTCCGACAATGTGGATAGAACAAAAGAGCTCGCCAAGATAACTGTCAACTTTCAATAAGCATGTTGCAACCACTGGAACCGAAGCCATCCAACCCGCTGGAAATCTCCAAATACCTTCAATTTGGAACCACAATGCTCTATCGCAGACGAGTTAATGATTAACGCCCGTGGTGAATAGCCGTAGCTTAACGCGAATTGAGTATCAGAGGCAGATTGATCTGCTACCGAGTCTTCATGATGGGGGGCACAGTCCCGGTTTGCTTTACGACCGGCATGTTGCAGGCACAGCTTCCAGTGTTGAGTCCTACTGGTACTCCCTTACGGTTTAGATGAAGGCATCCTTACATCATAGAAAATCAAGTTGAACCAATCCCGGCTCAGACGCATGTTACATTAGGCACTGATCAGTTATAGAAGCAGATAGCAAAGACCTTCAGGATTTTTATTCGAAAATCTCCTAACGTTGTCCCAATTTACATGCGGAAGTCGAAGATAAAGACGCAGGCCCTCCCAAACACTCAAATACTTTTCTCGTCTTCCGTATCATACGGCAAAACGTCGTATCCTGGTTCTCGTTTTCATGAAATGATGGTCTAGCCCAATCCTGTATGTCCACGACCCCGTCCCCAGGAAAAAGGTACCCGCAACAAGGCGGCACCCATAATTTCTTGTCATACGAAACGCGAACGGTTATGAGCTGCGTACAGACATGCAGCATACTGGTATAGCTGGTATAGCAAGGTTACGCTTGGCTTAGGATTGAGTTATCGAGAGGACAACTCCGTTGACGGTTCAGATTTCTGTGAAGCTGTTGCTAGTGTGGTATAAACTGCATCAGCCTGGTATACCGCTGCTTGTGGTTTTCGGTCCATCGGGCGCGGACGTGATTCTCGGTAATAAGGCCGAGGACCTGTCACAGTATCTGCGACTATTGTATCTCAAGTGTTCAATGTCCAGCCTTGCTCCTCTCGACGAAGTAAACGATTATGGCCACTGCACCGCCCGTGTAGATGATGAACTCTATTTGGAGCATCAACTTGATTACACGTCGCTGACGGGCGGTCAGCTGATCTACTTCTCCCTGAGTGGCCCATTTCAAGGCGTCATTGCATACTCCAGTCAAGGCGAGAACTCCAAAAAATGGTAGAATCGACAAGACCACGATGACGTGAAAACAACGCTGGCGAATCCTATCGGCACGATCAGAGACATAATTCTCCGGTACAATGAGGCTCGGTCGCAGTCGGTTTGTGTATCGGTCCCGAGATGATGCTATGCGATGATTCTCCTGGTCATAACGCAAGCTGTTTCCGCATGGTCGTGCACCAAGGGGCAACGGAGTCTCTGGAGCTCCCAACCAGCTATTCCTATTACGGGAAAGATTTCTACGAGACGCGGGCTGGTTGAAGCGATCCCTTGAAAAGGGGGTCGAAGTATCTGTTATAGTTAGTGGTTGGCCCTCATACACAGTGGCCTGACCGGAGGGCACTCACCTTCTGTACTCGCTGTGTGCTCTTGCCAGCCTGAGGGCAAGAAGTCGATAGAGAGGTCACGACTAGTTAGAAAAGCTTGGCTGGGCGCCTCAACGGGGCTTGACGAAAATTCGAATGACGATGATCCCCGCTTCCTCTTAATTCTAGCCACCGCAGATTCAGTCTCGTTGGTCTCACCAGTGTCTCTTTGTAGCTTATTCTTTTTTTGGGCCAAGTTGAGTGGCAACAGCTCAAATTCGAACTTGGATGCGACTGAGCTGGACAATTTCGGAGTGTGACAAGATGAGGCAGCTGCAAATTGTTGCTTTTCAAGTTCGAGCTGTTTTTGGCGGTCCGCCGCGTAGATGCTAAGCTTAGTACCGGGTCGAGGACCATCACTCGGTGGATTATCGTTGCTATTGAAGTTGGCGGGCATGTCAAAATGACCATCCGCGGTAGACCGATGGTTGTCTTCGCCGGGCCCTGGTGGTAGAGATGGTAAAGATCCATGAGTGTCTGTTCCGCAGGTTGCCTCAACGCTAGCAGTAGCAGGTTCGTACTCGGAAGTCGAGTCGCGGAATTCGTACCTGGGAGGAGCATTCCGATCGAAGTCGAATACAAGTCGTCTAGGAGTCTCGGGCCGATTACTACGAAGTTCTCGGTACCGGTCTGTGCTTCTACAGAGGATCTGGGGTCGGAATTGGGACGGCCACTTTTGTGTAGTACTTTCCCAGCGGCGACTTGCATTTTCTGAATACACATTGTGTCGAAGCGAAAAGAAGCATGTAAGCTTCGATCCGCTCAGTCGCTGAGCGTCATTGGGTTTCCGTGATAGATTGTCTCCTGAGGGCTGGATGATTCGTTCGCACGATCCAAATCTATCCTCGGTATCTCCGTTACCCTCGTCAGAATAGTCAGCAATACTGCTCCCGGCTCTGTTGAAAGCTCCAGATCGGGGCTGCCCCCGAGCTCCCACGCTCAATCCTAAGCCAGCGTCACTCGTCGCTTCGGTTACCCAATCACCGTCCTCGGAGTGCCCATCATGGTGCCATCGTTCGGCGTCATCTAGTGTACCCCGACATTCTTGACTCTTTCCGCCAGTCTCAGATTCTCGGCCAATGACAACTTTGATATTGCGAAAGGGTTTTTGAGTTTTTCCGATCCCGACAAGGCTGGGCTGGCTGATCATAGTCCCCTCAGGTTTTTCTTGCTGAAGAGGGGAAATTTTATCGGCGTCTGAGCTGTAGAGTGCATGAGAGCTACTTCTAACAACGTCATCACTCACTGGCATTGAATTTTCATTGACTCCTAGCTCAATTCGGGGCTGCTGATACGGCACATGAAATGCCCGTTCACCACTTGACGGCTGCCTCACATTCAATGGAGGAGGTACGAGAGCCCGTCGCGCTTTCCCTAATTCGCAAATCTGTGCTTCAGCGTCTAAAAGATGTTGCGAATCTGTGATGCTAGAATCCGAGACCGAGGATTCATGATTGTGCTCGCTGTGGAGAGCATCACAGGTGGACCGTGTGGTCGCAAATGGAGGTTCAGGAAGCACGTCCCGTGGAGGCTGAGAGATTGTAAATTCCGTGTTCTCCCAATACTGTACCATTGTCAGCCGTCTCGCCAGGTTACACATATCATACGGGATGTCATACCTTCTGGGTAATTTTATGTTCAGTATCTGGGCTGGATGTAGGAGCATCATACTGAGCGAGGATCCCTTCGATTGTGCCGTTAGTGGTATCTTGAGGCTGGCTCTTTATATCCGATGAATTACTGTCACTTTGTTGATCAAGGCTGAGGCGGCCGGTATTGTTATTCCTCATAGTGGCCGATAGGCCTTCGAAGAAATCGATGGCACCGGAACTCGCACGACGGTATTTCTTCAAGGAATTCGGCAGGGCCGAAGCGGAGTCAGTAATCCCAAGATCATCTTGCGACTTCACAAATCGTGGGTGGGCGACAGGCGATGACTGTGACTCGTTTGAGGCCTGAGTGGTAGCCTTGCCGGACGCCTGACGAGAAGTTATATTGAAATATGCATCGCTCAGTTTACTGAAACGTTGTCCACGGGGAGTGAAGCTTTGCCCAGGCTTTGGTGTCGGGGTCTCAGGCGAAGGGACGACCTCGCCAGAGGTTTCTGGAGTAAAGGGGCAGTCATCGCCCTTGTGAGGTATCTTTTGCACAGCCATAGAACTATCTGTCAGTAATCACCTGCTGGATATTATCTAGACGCACAGTAAACGCCGTTAGCACGTGAGGTTCTGAGGAACGCATGACCATCGTCTATCTAGAAGGTAGGTACGGTAGCACGTCAACCGCGTTAGGGAGGGTGCGAAACATACCCGGTCGACAAACAGATAAGGCTGAAGACGTAAACAAGTTCTTTAGGAAGGAAGTTGGAACCTTGAACCGCCCTAGCCCTTGTTGAAACGATGGAGGGTAATTTCAAACCGTTATGTTGAATAGTGCTCAATGAAAAGCAGAGTCTCAATGCCTAGGTAGGCGGATACAACTGAATTGAGTGATGTTGTAGATGTGAGAGAGCATGATATCAGGTGCAAGTGGGTAGGTACCTACTTATCCAGCCGAGCCCTGAAGCTACCGAATGTGGCAGTGATGCAGTAATCAAGGCAGACGTGGAGGGAAGCGGCAACTACGTCTTTGCTCCTTCCTAGCGTTAGGTATTGTTAGCTCAGGTGTGTTCTTCAATGGCAGGCGCACAATCAGCCGCTGGTAGATGGAGCATGACATGCAGCACCAGCTGGCCACTGTGGTAGAAATCGATGCCCAGGTATTTTGTGTTGAAGACGACTTACCTCGGTATTCACTTCGACGATAATATCGGCGTTCTTCGCAACGTCGTTTACTACGTAGTCGAAGCTTAAAGGGGCGGGTATTCCTGATGCCGAAGTGAAGACAGAAATGCCAGTATTTCCCGTGTCTTTTGATTACTGCCCGGTGGCGAATCACTGACCGGCCAGAAATTTATTGAATTTGTGATTGTAGAGAAAGCGTAAGGGCTTATTTGAAGTTAGTGTGCTGGCAATAATTTTCAAAGACATTGATAAGTGTGCAGGGCCCAATGATCACAAGAGATCTGGAAGTAGCCAGTGTTTGTGTAAAGTGGAGGCTCGAAGCCGTAGTACGGCATGATACTGTTGCTATTCTTGCTTGCCAATCTGCTCGCACATCACTAATATCCCCTTGCAAAACACTACTGACTCCTCAAGTAAGAAAGAACGCTTGCAACTATAATAATAGAGATACCACGTCTATCAAGAATGATACGCTCCATGGCCCAATCATAGGTTTCGGTATGGAGTTATCTTCCGTTTGAATCATATGCTTTAGCTCATCTTCTACTCATCTGATATTTGTTATGTTTTTGGCATATAAGATCTAATGGCAAAACAAACAGGATATACTAGTAACTACGAATCCAAACAGTGCTTACGAAGTAATACGCATAACGCTTTAACTCTCCTACACTTGATTGTAGCAACGAACTGTATAAACAGCTATATGATCTTCCCGTTCTTATTCTAAACGCTTTGCTTCTTTAAGTACGTTTTTGATGATGAATTGAGACAATATTCATCTATATCACCTCCCTAATATAATGTTTTATTTCATCTGGAGTTATCTACCCAGGTACGTAAGTCTGAGAATAGAAATGACTTGATGATCAGGAATCATTCTACAACCAAGGCTGATTTCATATTGCCTAGCTACAAGCTAATCGATGAATTCATTAATAATTTGATAAAATAAGAGATAGCACGCGGAACAGAGGCAAGACAATTAACCATGTACTCCAAGAAAAGGCGAGTTACTTGAGTCTATCTAATTATACGGGTACTTGTCGCTTTTCAAAAGACTGTAATGTTCCAACGTATGTAGTCATGAAGTAAGGACTGTATTACTGCAGACCCCATACCACAAGCATTTACATTTTGTCTGTTACAGCGTCGATCTATTGATTACATGGCTCTTAAGCGCAAAACGGTGATGTTGAGCAAGTAGGTACCGGTACGAAGTACTAAGGTACCTATGGAGGCAGACCTACCTACATACCTACCGGAGCTGGCCCCACTCTCCAGACCCCGCCACAAGCCTCAGGGTTCTGTGGGCACTGGACGGGTGAGCTACCTCCTCATATACCTTGCCGGCGTACGGAGTACTTCGTATGTGGGTACATGTAGGTACGGTGGGTTCACATTCGCATAGGGAGATAAGGTGTGGAGTTCCGGAGGTATGTAGGTAGTCAGTGAGTGGGAAGCTTCGGCTGTACACCCAACCTGAGTAATCTTTGTCGTCTGTTATGTCTTCGACATATCTTGCAACCTGGTAGGCTGCGTGATATTATTCCTGCCCTCTTCTAACTGCCTTATTATATACTATGGCTCTTTTCTTGGCTTTTCGGAAGAAAATGCTTTCATAGCCTAATAGATCGATACTTAGCAGATGCATCAATACCATCCGTGTTCCATTTTCCATGCCTGGCTCTCGCGTGTCCTCGAGGCACGCGCAATCTCACCATGTCCGAACAGAACCGCCTCCATTCGCTTCCTGACGAGATTCTGCTTCACATTATCCTGTGTAAGACTGCATCCCGCATCCCGCATTCGTACATGAGGATGCTTATTCTACAGAGGTCCTCTCAGTACTGATGAAGCCGGTGTCAATCAGTTCTCGCGGTTCACGATGCCGTCAGGCTGCAGTCGGTTTCCAAGCGACTTCTACGAATCTGTCGAGATAATCCCCATTGGCGGGGTCGTTGCCTCGATTCTTCCTCCTTGCTCGAACGCGTGTCACTCTATCGACGAGGGTCTGACTGGATCGACGAAGAAGGGATACCCCTGAGCACAGCGGCCCTAACGAACGAACATTCTCTCCAACATCAGAGCGCGATAGAGACAATAGGATTACTATCCACCAGGAAGAGGAAACGAGAATATTCGCGCATCGCCGCCAACTGGGATCCCACCTTTCCCGGAGAGAGTACCAACTGGTACCACGAGTACATTCAAAGACATGGGCCCGTTGTCACCAACTGGTTCGAGCGGCCCCCAGCACCCAAGGGCTCTGCGGAAGATGTTATTGACGTGCGCGGCGTTGCACTCTATAGACCCTCAAATGTAGGAAATCAGCTTTTTGCTGTATCTCCGCTTGATAACGGATCTATCTGTATATGGGATGTAAAGGGCTCGATGGCCAAAAAGGGCGCCATACTGTCAAGGAGCAAGCCGGGGCTTCTGTGGCAGTCGCAAGCCCCGTCGTCTGTAGACATATCAAATCAATCTATCGATAGAGGAATCATCGAATGTGTGAGTGTCGACAGTCAGAGGCACTCTGCGTTTTTTGCCCTGGGAAAAAGTAAGTGAACTCTCTCTAGAGGGCAAGGCAGCATACTCACCAGTTGCAAGATCTTGTAGAGGTAGATCTTCAATCCCTGGCTGTCATCACGGTGTCGCCCTTTGAACGGGTGATTATGACCATGTCAACGGCAAATCCCGCGTCGCCATTGACAGTTGGGACCGTCAATGGCCTGTATCTGCATGATTATCGGACGAGGCATATGCCACGCGAGCAACGCCAGGAAGTTGTCGAGCCCATTTATTTAGGCGCCCAGGATCTTTCCAGAGTCTTCGAGGATTGGCGACCTCTTCCGCCATATGCGGCTCTTGCTCAGCCAGGGCCGCAATGCATCCATCACATGGACGTTCCTGGTCATCATAATCAACTGTCTGATGACATTTTTGTTGCCGGTCGGTTTACTAGCGTATTGCACTATGATAGACGGATGTTTCCGTTCATAAAAGGTTCATTGCACTCGGGTGGTCGCTTGTGCAGCCTCACCTCGCTGCCTTATCCATTTTCCAGCCTTGACAGCGACCTGCGTCGACGCCTTGAGCTGACAGAGGAACAAGTTACCAGATCCAAGAATATCTTGGGTGGGAGGACGCTGATTGCTTGCGGTGACTACAACACTAAGGGTTCACTCGAGATATACGGACTATCATCCAATTTAGCGGCCGGGAATAAGATATCTGTTTCATACGATTCCGCGACGAAAAACAGGCAGACTGCTTCTTCTGCAAAACTCTTATCAGTTATCAACCACGGTAATCGTATCGTCTTCTCCGATGGACAGGGATACTTGAAGTGGGTAGAAAGAGACGGATTTACCGAGGTTCGGCGTTACAAAATTGGCAAAGTAGAGAAGGTTACTCACCGGTCGCTGTTCGGGGCGATGCCAGGATCAGACGACATAGCGAGGAAGCTCCTATCAACACGAACAGAGGCTAGAAATGACACGCCTAATGATGACGATATCTTATTCTGGACGGGTGAGGCTCTGGGTCTTGTGAGTTTCTCGTCCAAGGCGGGCATCTCTTCTGATGACTTCGTCGAAAACGCACAGACACCAGAAGAAAAGGCCGTAGAAGAGGAAGAGCATGTCTACGGGGAGCGCATGAGGCTCGCACTAGAAAGACAGGCGGATGAAGTGCGATTTGTGCGAAACCTCGGTATGCCTAGAAATTAAGTCGAGAGCAGCACACGCTAGAGTCAGCTACTCAACTGCTATTTCTGATCCAAGTGATATCCCTTGCAGATAATGAAGCAACTTGCACTACCTTGTGCAGCGGCCAAGGCAATGATCTAAAGCGCGCCTTCTGACCAAATTATCGGTACTACTACCGCTAAGTGTAGCGAGGCATTTTGGTGAATTTTGCCGATCTCTGCTTGGCGTCTGGGATAATTGGTAAGAAGGCGTCAGTCCGCCGCTAGATATTATTTACAATGCGGCTGCCCAGGGTCTAGTTGGTGAGTAAGAGCACATTTGGGCGGCATGTTATTTATACTGGGCAAAAGAAGAATTGATGATATTTCTAACATCATGCGCTCGAGCATTAGACTTAGGAATAAATTGAGGCGCGAATTATGTTTTTAAAGAGAGAAAAAGACCCCAGGTCTTACAAAGGACGTCAGGCGCCTGAGGCATCTGACTACCTAGTTGTGCGTGTCTAATATCATTATAGCTTCTTTAGTCAGATGCCCCTGTAAAGTATTGCTTTTACCTGGCCTCGACCGGAACACCCTCATGGCATACGAATTTGTCCTGGCGACTACATTACCATACGGAGTAGGTACTTATGTAGAAATTGGTGATCGCCAGACGCTGTAGGAAGGCACGACGCAACAGTGCATATAGCCACTTCTCACGGAGAGACCATGTAACCTATCTTCTTCCCTTCTGCAGCATCGCGACCAAATGCCATTACAATATCTCAGGCAATCGATACGGAATACTATTGACGGCCATAATCCATTACGACCGTGGGGTTTGAAAATGCAAGATATGAACCAGCCTTGACAGACCCTTGGACGTATTGCTGTCACCAATCACGGAAGAGTGAGGCGACCAATCAGGGCATGTCATTGCTCAGCAAAATCATATCTAACGAATCAAGACACTTGTGATCTGGATCCCACGGTAACATGGGGCTAATTATGCATTATACCTGGCAAGCCACCAGCCATTGGAAATTCCTGCCTGCATATCACCAATGTTCGGTACCAAGGGACCAAGGGTCGCACCATGTCGCCTCTTTTTTTTCTGAGTGACTTCTCAGAGAAGAGGAAAGTGAGGAGAAAAGGCTCACAGCAAATGGCAACGCGAGGTCATACTCGGAAAACCTATTGAATAACGTCGTGGGCCGTTGCCATAGGTACCCGGTATTTCAAATGCTATCACGAGCACATCATAAGCACAGACTTCAGAACCACGTCGAGGTAGGCGCCGCGATCTGACCTTTGCACACCCTGGAATCCATGGCCGCCACATCAGACGACACCGCACTCCAGGCATCGTGATACTCGCGGCCGGACAGACGGCAGGAGTTGGCACGAGAGACGATGTTACGCCGCAGGTGAGCAATGGACGACGATCATCAACACTGCTGGCACCGCGCGCTGGCACCGCTGTTGCCGATGCTTGGACCGCCTGCGCTGCTTGAGTAGGAGTCAATGCCAGGTCCCGCTGGCGTACACAACGGCGTATCATCTCGTCTCCATGCACCTGCATAGCTATACAATAATGATAGTGTGTCGTTTACGGAATACGTACTCCGTATAGTACACGACATTGTCTGTACGGCAGTGCATCTGATGGCCCATCTACCGTATTATCCAATCCCAGGTCTTCCACAGCATCGCTGCATTACACTAATACCTGCGGCACAACTGCAACACAGTTACACCCCTTTTCGCCACGCCGTGCCCTTGTGCTCAGCTATCACGAACGCAATGATCCGGGATGATACAGTCTAGGGCGTTGTGTGCTTAGCTTACGCTTACCCGTATGCTGGCCCTACCCGAAAGATGCTTGACTCCCATGTTATCAATCTGATCAACCCATGGCCTCTGGCATGTAGACTGAACGTAGCTTAGTCAAATGCCTCTAGACCACCGCCCGGCCGCACGCCGAGACTGTTTCACTCTCTTCAATATTGCATCTCTTTCTCCCTTTGTGCCGTGGATGTGCTGCGGCCGTAGTAGCGCTTCCCATGCCCTGATGTGCTTTCACCGCTGCATTTCCTATGCTGTGATTTTCGGCCTCCAGCAAAGTCCCTGTTTCTCCACTTCGATGCGTTGGCTCCTCACATCCTCCTCTTACCGCCATCCATACCGCACTTTGCGCAGAGCGAGCTGCTGGGCCTAGAGCCCATCGCAGAGGGGGCAGTCGAGTCGGCGCCCAGGAAGCCCTGGGTAGCCTGCACTCTAGTTGTGGGTTATGTCTTGACGCTTTTCTTCTTCTGTGCGCTGCGTTGTGGCATATTGTTGACCCCTTCGGATATCCACACCTATTTTGGGCCTGCTTAGCGCCGTTGTTTTCAAGTGAGGCTAACATTGATTACACTACACCACCCCCGATATTCGCCACAACTACGACTAAAGCCGAAGCCAACATCTTCTTCCTTCCCGCCCACCATCCTCACAGACACATCACTCAGTTAGAGGGAGGGGTTCGGTTCTGGCACGGTGCACAGTCACTATTTCAAATTGAAGATCGCGACGACCAAACAGCAATCTTGCGGTGCTATCTTCCCTCTGGGTTCTCGAGAGTGTCTTACAGCTCACTTTCCACGATACTCAGTAGTAAGCATCGCGGGAAATAACGGCCTGGAGCATGTATCATGGCCTGCCAGAACGTGGGTGGCACCGAGATGCAGCGCTCCCTGAGCGACTCGGTTATCATCCCGCGTCAGAATCATGATAATCTTCTACCGGTGGGAAGGAAAAGGCATTTTCATCACGGTCAGCACTGCGATGTTGCCGATGACTATCAAGTACCGGTATTTCGAGAGTGGAAGCGCCCCCGGGTTTTCACCCAGCCCAACGATTCCACGGTCATCCGGCGCGATCACCTGCCAGCACCTCCATTTTTCATTATCAAAGAGGCACGAACGAACAGCTCGGTCTCGCTCGAATGCGATCAGTTTGCGCATAGCGAAACGGCGCATCAGTACAATTACGGCAATATATCAGCACAGGTAGAGACTCAATTCCTCGATCTCCGAGTACACAACAATAAAGAGCCTGCTCCCGTGGATCGGCCGCTGGCGAAAAGGGACAACGCCGACCATACCGAAGCTGCAAATCTTGTCGAAGCAGATCTGGCAGACCATCGCAGAAGGAGGAGGGTCTCTCAGCATGAGAGGATTTTGAAGAGTCTCATCAGCCCCAAAGCATTTGGTAGCGAGTTTGAGATCGATGACAAGGCGCTGCAGGGCATATTCTATGCCGCCAACGAGATATTCTTCCGTGGCAGCTTGAAAGGCCGGGTCACTTGGACATGGGAAGACCTCCCGGCAAATCTCATCGGGACGACAGCATGGAGAGATGCGCCGGATGGCCACGGCTATGAAACCTTGATATTCCTATCAAATCAGATTTTGAAGAATAGAAAGTACAACAGACGCCTGCTCATATCCACCTTCATCCACGAGCTTATACACAGCTATCTCTTCGTTTATTGTGGTTACCGCCCGGATGACTGCGGCGGCCACACGAGCGGCTTCAGGCGCATCGCGAACCTGATCAACGACTGGGTTGGCGAGGAAGATCTCCTGCGGCTTCACAAGATGGAGGCCGAGCTGAGCGACTTCGAGGTCAGGGCACCTGATTCCTTACCGCACGACCATGTTTCGAGCGGATGCCAGGTGCAGTGGCTCTGCGACGGTACGCTCGGGTACATCATCTTACGGCCGGGCTTACGTTGACGCGACCGAGACCCTACGTGAGGATAATTAGAGGGTTAGGTCGAACTATCACGTCTCTACCAAAGAGACACCCCACGTTGCACTGCATGCGCATAGCAGAATAATCTCCTTATTATCTCTCCTGCTTCTCTCGCTTGTCTTTTCTTATAGATTATCATACCCGCATGGCGATGGCGTTCGCATTATACCACTGCATCTATTCCTCTCGTGTTTCAATAGACCTCTATAGTTCACCACACATCACTTTCCCAAAGCCATATCTCCCATTGTAAAATCATTCTATCTTCATCAATCCACGTTTCCTCATAGCATAGTGGAATTGAGAGCTTTTCTCTTGGCATGGACCCCCGGCGAAATCATCAAGGCTCACAAAATACAAGTACTAGAATCGTCACAACCATGTATATAACTTAAGTTAGCTGATGAGTACAATCTATGAATCTTTGCACAATGGCAATAACTATAATTCACAATCACACTTTACCAGTATTATCATATAACAAGCAGTTGCACGATATAAGTCATTAGATTTCGTGTGCATTGAACCGGCGACATCGAAGAGCAAAGTAGCGCAAACTGTGCGCTGACTTCTATCAAATCGGGTTTTTGAGGGCCCTGAAATGATATTGGTGATTGGATTACCAGAAAATGTAGGAGTATGGGTTGGAATGCAAGTCCGACCTATAGACTTGCTTCCAATACTTAGCCACACTCGTCTACGCATCTCTACTGACTCACCCGCTCCGGCCTACGCGTTCGTTCCCCGCGATACTTTGGCTCTATCAAGTATATCTCATCTCGTTCTCATTCTAACAACATGCTTCTAACGGACCTGTTGGCTGAGACTAATGCACCTGTGGACTTTGTGTAAACCAGCCCCAATTGCCAGGTTGACCAGGTCAGACTATTCCCCCTATCAAGAGCATCTATCTGTCCGTCCCGAGACCCATCAGCCAAGGCCTAACAGCCCGTTGGCCTTAGACAGCAGGCATATCATCACATATGGCAGGCCACGAGGGCAGTGACGTAGCCTATAAAAACGCGAAATATAGTCCCGAACAGCCCTGTCCTCAGCGTCCTCCTCTGCCTTAGCTTGTCTTGTCTTGTCTCTCCGAAGGTCTTCATAGTCGCCCGACCGGCAACGCGCCTCGACTTGAGACCGGGGACAGGGCTGCTCCCTGTATTTCCACTCTACATGGGCCTCTGCGCCTAGGCTGATACCGCAGTATGTATATATGCCTCGCAGCGATGCTTGCTTGGTAACACAGCTGGGTAGCAACCTGCAAAGCCTACGCACCTCGAAGCCTCTCTCCTATCCCTATGATCCGCTCATCCACTCTCCCCCACACCGATACTCAATTGTGTAGTTATCCAGCAGGTAGGTGCCCTGCCACATCTTGCGCGTAATAGAAGTACCTAACCAATAGATTTCATCTGTACTACGATAGTGTCAGCTCTCGATTGGGCGCCCGGGCTCTCCAGCGGGTAGAAAAAATAAGCGTTACGTGAGCCCCGTCGGCATATGCGGGCCAACTGCTGGCCTTACATAGATCTTGCATTTGCAGTCCCTCGTTGTGCTGCATATTGGTCTTATTATGGAGACGCGGATTATTAGGTGATATGTTCATTGAAGTGAGGCCGATCCGAGGCGTGGGCTGAGAGAGTCTCATACTCTAGTTACAGCAACGCTTCTATTACCGCGTCATCTGACATCCTGTGATATACTGACATTCTGTGTATCTCGGCCGAGATCAGGGTCTTTGTTCCGATTTTCATAGAGTCGTGTGACTACAGGTGAATTTCACAGGTGAGACAACAGGGTCATGGCAAAGGCTATGAGCCTTGAGCAAAAGGCCGCTCGGTAATGAAGCCTTCCTTGAACGCAATTTGGAACCAGGCACCACGTACCGAGCAAAAATACAAGGGAAAATGATAGGTCTTGGTTGATCATCTGATCTACTCAGTGTCGATTTCGATGGCTCATCGCTGAACCTGCCGTGGCCAAGATATCGTATCTTGCATTGTGTTCGCATGGGCAGTTGCGAGCCACTATGGCTGTGCTAATAGTATGAACAGAAGTTAGCCTAATGATCATAGAAGCCTTATTATCCGGAATTGCGCTCGGGCATATCTAGTATGCAAGTCTCGCGCTCGTTCTACTATTAAGCCGCACGGGCCCTCAAATCAGAGCACGCCGTTAGTTGGATGCTTTGACAGACCAGAAGTGAAAATAACACTGACTCATAGCTAGATCTGAATATAAGAGAGGCTCTCTGGAGATTCCGTACACTCGGAAAATCCTCGCCAACACTGGTAGCGGCTTCAAAGCTCGGTGAATATCTATAGCATAGTGCCACACTAGGTATAAGAAACCGGACTCCTTATTTCTTGCCGAAATGATCGTTAGACTCGGTCTTATGGATATATCTTATGAGACACTGACTTTCGGGCGCGAAACGAGATGATCCCCGGCGCTCTATCGTCCCATAGCGACCCATGTCTTTCCGCCGATGATGACTCCCTAATGGGAGAGGGGGGAGAGGGGGGGGGTTTTCAAGGTCATCATTTTACATATAAAATCCGTTTATGAGGATTTCTTCCTTTGTTTATGTAGGAGAAAACTAGTCTAAATAAGTTTTGTCAATATTTACGCAGAGATATTGGTGAAGCCACTGAACTGACGTAAAGAAAATTAGGGGCATGAGAGTGTGCATTGTGACGGAATCAGAATGCAACGCTATACTACAATACTACTACAAAAGCATAATGTTGTCAAGTCGGACGCTTGACCGTTTACACTTCCTTGATATAGGCACCATAACATGCACATATGTGAAAGGCTCTGGTAGTGCACCAGCGAGCTCACGGTACAAACAGGGCTCACGGTAACTCCTGACTTCTTGCTGAGACATCTGGAAGAAGCTATCAGTAAGGCATTTACACTAGTTTGGGTATAGCCACATTGCTGCGTGTACATAAATTCATCGAACTCTCGTGAGCTATTTGGGAGGCCCAGGGATCAATTGACGTATCTAGTAAGCCTTAAATTACACTTCCAATACACCTTGCCATGCGACCTAGCCATAGACAGACTTCTATTCACTCTGTGATCCCCCATTCCACATGACAGAAGGCATCGCAACACGGTCGTCGTCGTCTCCTAATATGTCTATGGATTGAGAGCAGACGAGGTTCAAAGGCAGATACAACGTTTTCGAACACTGTGAATGTACGCACAGTCCTTCACCAAGTATTACTCAAGACTCATGTCCATAGTTTTAAAGCCCATATGCTGTAAATGGCCTCATATCTCTTGCTTGGGCTTAACAGGATGCACCGGCATCCAAGTATTGGGTGCTAGGGGGTATTGGAAGCTGGTACCAAGAACACTTGATCTAATTCTTGAGGAAGCATTTCACACACCTTCGCCCCGTGCTGGCCGGAACTTCTATGCATAGAGATATCTACACAGTACCAAAACACGATACCAATCATTACTATTAGATGTGGGCTGAATCTAACGCATCTACTCCGACGTTCAGGAGCGATAGGTCATGCTAACTGAAGCTTATTAGGTATAAAGAGCGTCCAAGTCATCCTTTATCATGAAGCTGTAAGTTCAGAGCGAGCTGTTTATTGAAGAACAGCGTCTGTAGCCCTATGTCAAAATGAAAATAGGGGTCAAAGTATGAATAGAAGTCTGTCGGCAACCAGATTGCAGTAATGAAGATCAATTTATTCCTGAGCCCCTAAGGGACTCCGAAATAGCTAAGGGGTCTACTCCGTAGCAGTTTTGTATATATTATGCAACCGTGGAATATAGCTACCTTAGTGTAATATCTCTCTAGCACTCTGTTGTGCCGCTCCCGTAGGTAGAACTCCTTAGTTGATCAAGTAATTAACGCATATGAGATTCTACTTCGAAATCATTCTCTAATGTCGGCTGTGATAGCTAGGTCGAGATTCAGTACAAGCGAGGAGCTATTCATAGGAAGTAAGGCTGCTGTCACGGTGGAAACTACAACATCTAACATATAAGGACATAGGATTATCTTAGCTGCATAGAAGATGTCTACACCTATTACCATATTCAAAGTCTTGTATTGCCAAATGTGAGCGAAGCGCATATGGAAGCTTAAGCCATACATGAAAGTGATCTCTGGGGAATCGAGAGGAAATAATTGGCTCGGGACGATCACCAGAAAAAGTCTGGTCAGATGACTTATTTTAGATCCGATCGACTGAACTTTGTACGAGGAATGAAACCCGGCATAGTCAAGCCATACGTGGCTCGACGATGTGGCTTTACATGTGATAGGTCATCCGCGCACTCGAGTTTGACAATTATGGCGAGGTGCATTCCGTTACTCTATTGTCATAGACTTGCAAGCCGAAACAATGCCGAGTACTGTGTGCACAAATCCCGACAGGTAGGTCCGACCCCACTCCCGGTGCGTCCGGCGCATCCGGTGCGAGGGCTCATCCGAGATTAGGTCTTACCTGGACAAAGATGAAATAATTGCAAGATTTCGGTGTTTGTTACGGAGTATGAATTAGCACATAATTGGCGATTCAGGACTCCGACGACAAAACCACGGCTCTCCGACCTCGGGCTGATAGACGGCCAACCTAGGTGAAGATTGTCAATCTTATCATGTCCATCAATGAATTGACAAATATAGGATCACCTTCTTGGCAGGAGATTGACACTCTACCCTGCATTCACACCATCCAACAACACAGCCACAGCCGCAGGTCTCGGGAGTTGCCTATCCCGGTACCACGATCAACCAACTTATAGTACTTCGTAAGCAGCAAATTCGAAATGCAGTTGAGTGCATATTCCCACTGCTACCTTAAGGTGTGCTGGACATGACGGTTGATGCATGTATGCATGTCTTTAGTCAGTGAGACGGTGGCCCGTGGCGACCCAGACTACTGTAGTAAGATGGAACTCGTTTGTTGATTACTGGGGTCCAACGTGGTTTTGACGTTTGTTGTCGCACAGCGTTCGGACTCGAGCATACGAGGTAATATGGCCCCCAGCTAGAGGCTACGAAGTGTGCCCGTTTCTCGGAGTGCCAAAGCCGGTTTTTACACGCGACGTTTTGTGGCGTCTGGCAGTGGCTGCGCGTGGTAAACATCTAAAACAAAACGCGATCGAGGTTTGGTCGTTGTCTGCGACCCTTAAACAAACAAAGGTCCCCATTCTGGTCTCCACATCCTGCGGGCAACACTGCGGGATGTTCACCGCAGTGCTATTATTCTGGTCATTACCTAGTATCGTGCAATGCACTCCGATCAGTAGTCCCGATTAGAGTTTCAGTACCCTCTTCTCGGCCCTCTTGATCCACGCGTCGGGTCGCATGCAAACACTACTGGGGTTTCTTCCGTGACGTCGACGCCATGGATCTGGATGTCCTGATACGCTGCAAGCGCTGAAAGTGCTGACAGGGTCATCGCATGACCCAACGTTTGCCACCAGTCAGATTGCCTGAAGTGAAGACCAGCGGAGCATATCATCTGGTTCACAGAGTAACTTTAGCGATAATACGTGGTGGTGTATTACAACGCTAGGTAGACACAACGATCTCCTATTGGATTAGAACTGGGTTGCTCTCTGCGAATGCAACGCGACACTGCTGATAGAGATGGGCAAAATTGGCCGTGGAAGCAGGGTGCTATTCATAACATGTCAGGACCCCAAAGCGCAGCCTTCGCGAGCAGAGAAACAACAAGACCAAGTATCCAATTCATCTCACATGTTTGAAAAAGTATTCCTCGTTCAAGTGAATGACGTATATATCATTTTTAGATTATACTGACGGACAACGAGATGTTGTAGTGTTGTGTACCTAGTGTACACTACGGCCGGCTGTTGAATTTGTAATAGGTCATGCTACCTACAGTGGGTTAGCCCGGAGAGCAGTAGGTACTCTGGGGCAACAAGGCCGGGGGTGGGGTGATGCCAACACAAAGCTGTTTTCGGCTGTGGTAGCGTGCACGCCAACAATGGTCAACAGGATACTTACAGATTAGATATGTCTATGATAGTTAACTTAAAGAACTTCGCCATTTTCTTGTCTCTGGAACATGTGTATAGCTTATGAACGGCTGTTTGTTCGCTACCTTGATACGAAGCTGACGGATCTCACGACATGGCCAGACAGAGCTGAAATCTCTCTTGCCAATCTAGACCCCGACATACACAACTTCAGCACGAGATAGTGTGCCGTACAGCGGAGGAAGTCCTGCGCGCTATTATGCATAGTACCTATGCAGGATATAGGCACTGTATGCAGGGGCTAACTTGAAGCGGTACGGGAGGTGCGTCCTTAGGTAGGAGGAAGTGTTTCGACCTGAAGTTCATGTAAAGCGCAGTAAATCACCTGGGCATGTCGTACTTAACTTTACAGTACAGATCTCAAGCCGTGCGAAACAAACTGACCGAACAAGTCTGTCCTTTCAATTTCCTTTACCACGACTTCTGGCCACAGGTTATGCAGAAACTAAATGTGTGATTACGCTGGATGCCTTCCTATTCACATACTTTGTAGGTAGTTCTTCACAGGTTTCATCCTACCCACATTCGTGTCAGAAGGTACACTAAAGACCTGCTTATGTGGATACGGGTACTACCTATCGATCTACAACTCCAGTAGCTGGGCATTCGGATTTCCCGGCTTAGGTATGGAACGCTTTCTACAACCGTACACTAGCATAAATACAAGTTGATATATTATTTCAAGTAAACAATGAATTAGATTACCATACATATTATGCAGCTACCTGACCACTTAGTGCGAGCGCACGAGTTGATTGAATTGTTAACAGTGAAGAGATGATAACTTTATAGGTAATACCCAAAGTAAGGCTTTAACAGTGCGCACTAGATTTGACAGGGGCTGGCGCAAATATAGTAGAGAAAATAGCATGGACTAGTACAGTCTGGGATAGATGGATTAAGTAGTATGTACCTAGGCTCTACTGGAGCCAGTAGATAATGTATCAAAGTTAAGAGGTACATTGGAGTCTCGTATACAGAGCACATTGGGCACATTGTAATCTACAGACCAGCTGAAGTTGCAACATGATGAAACAAGACTCTATCATCACCTTTATTAGCTTTGCGACCGCTCGATTTTCTCAGTAGCCTCGAGAAGTGGCTAACTCTGTGTATTCTGATTTTTTATGTTTGTTGATGTTCAATACAGGTGGGTAGCCCTGTGATTGAATGGGGATCTCAACTGAGATTGGATTGTTTTTCTTTGAGGCTGGCGTATGTACATATCTTTCGATGTACGACAGCCGTAAAGGCCAGTACTTAGTATTACTGTATTCACGCTATCAGACAATGCTTTGGGACTTGAGACATTAATGAACGATCATTGGCCAACCATCAAGTATTTGAGTACTAGCGTCACAAGGAACCCGCCAGCTAGCCCAGACAGGTGGCTTCTGGGGTGGCTTTGCACCAACCAGATCAGCACTAGTGTATCTACGGCATTGCAAGCGCCAGCCTGGCCCCATTTTCATTCACACTATCTTCAGCGTCTAGGTAATGGCTGGTAGGTAGCCCAGGTCCACTATGTATGTACTATCTATAGCGTGGTACATGTCTTTCTGGCCACTAGGTAGCTTACACTACAGTGACTGCAGCAGCGCCTTGTTCTTGCCCCGGCCTGCATCCTTCTTAGAGTCGACTCAACCAGCCTGGGTTAGGTAGGTGCACCACTTCCCTAACCAACCATCAGCCATATCTCCTCTCTATTCCCCGACCCCCCCCTTCATCCCTTTCGCTCGCATTTCACTTTCGAGGTACTTGGTCGGCACCTTCTTCTCCACAAGCCATCTCTAACTACGCAGCATGCACTGCGCAAGTCGACTCGACTCCAGCCAAGTCAAGTAAAACTAGCGTCATAGAGATTGTTTGACGGTCGGATTCGTCTCTGCATTCGAGCGAGACTCCGCGGGCTTTGACTAGGTTCCTAGTCCAGCCTCCGCCTTTCCGTCGGCTGTCAATCGCGAGTTGTTCTCTCGATTGCAAGGGGCATATTAGGTATTCTAGCAGTGGCCTAACTTCCAATAGGGACTGGATCAATTGTGGCGGTCTTTCTTCTGTCTCACTCGATCAGAACAAATCAAACCAACGCCTGCGCCCGCCTGACAAATCCCCAATAAAGCGGCTCGACCAAAGCAGCCCGATCTTAATATCGGCTTCACTGCAATACTGCGCTGCTGTTGCCCTACTCATGGTCATCACACCATAGCGTCCAGCCCATGTCCGGACTATCGAAAGTCTAATCGTTTTCAATCGCTCTCCCAGCCTCGGGCCGTACTCACGATGGAACATGTCAATCGGGCCATTGTGGAAGGTGTCCACATTGTCGCGAGGGTAGTAGAATATCATGTTCGAGATGTTGTCAGCACGGCCATGACCGGGGCCCCGTCACCAACACCGACCGGTATACCGTCGACAACAGCCGATCCCGCGATGAGTAGTTCGTCAGCTGCGGCAACGCCCAGCCAGGGCGCGACCGACAATCCCCCCAAAAAGGACAGCGGTTCGGGGTCGAGTTCTCCTTTGTTATTTTTCGTCGCCCTCGGATTTGGTGTCGTATTCACCAATCTATGGTATGTGTGAAGCTGGACAACAATTCAAAAGCAGCTTAGCTCTGACGCTGAATGTAGGATTATCGTCGGCGTAAAATATTGCTTTCGGTACAACGCTCGTAATCGCGCTTTGGCACGGCTCGACGAGAATGGCGAACCGATCGATCTGCAGAACATGCCCGCACGGCCACATCGACGACGTCGCGAGAAGAAGCTCATGACTATGGACGAAGTCAACGAGAAATTCCCGATGCTTAAATACAAGACTTGGGTCTTGGAACGCAAGAAGGAAGGGCTGCCAACTGCAGGTGGCATTTCGGCTCCACCCAGCCGCGCCAATAGTGTACGGAGTGTCGAAGGAATTATCCCGGAACGACATTCTATTTCTCGGGAGTCGGTAGATGAACCGACTCCAAGTACAACTCAGGAACCTGATGATCACGTTCACGTCCAGCCGAAGACGATCGACAAAGATGAACAACAATCTGAAAAACTTGCCGATGAAACCCCAAATACTGTACCTGCTGCCAATACCGATAAGAACGCGATAGCGGCAGCTGATTCGCCTGAGGTTCCAGCTGGAGAGACTACAACCCCACTAGCCAAGGACTCGCTTCATCGGACGAGCGAGGATGAAGACGACGAAGATGATGATCATATCAATACAGCCTTAGATCCCGATATGGTGGGATCTTCCGGCGATACTTGCGCGATCTGCATCGATACACTAGAGGAAGATGACGATGTCCGTGGCTTAACCTGTGGACATGCATTCCATGCTGTCTGTCTGGACCCCTGGTTGACAAATAGAAGAGCCTGCTGTCCTCTATGCAAAGCAGACTACTATACGCCCAAGGCTCGTCCCCAGCCTGCGGAGGGCGAGACTCGAGATCCTAATGCTTCCTCCGCCGCTGCCGATCCGTCGAGGAATAACGGCCGTCTGAATTATCCGCGCACGCCGGTGCGATCGTTTGCCTGGAGCCATTTTCGCGACGCCCCGCGCCAGATGTTTCCCAGTCATTTCCAAGAGACACCTCGAGACCCGGGCCAGATTGAACGTTATCACGCATCGCGCCGGCAATTGGCGCAATCAAGCCGTCGAGGTACTGCTGAACAGGTCGTTCCTCCGGAAGATCGCGGTGGAAACCCGCTGACGAGATTCCGGAATCGATTCCCGCCTTTTGTGTTAGATCGGGTCATGAGGCGGAATCGAGAAGTGGAAGCAGCTGAAGCAGAGTCCGGTCAAGCACAACAGGATCCTCCGAATAGTGGGACTGCTCACCCGTCAACCACACCCTCTCAACTAGAAGCGGGTGTTCGACCCTTGAACACTCAAACAAACTGAGTAATCGTGATTTACCGTTCCAAATGTCTTCATATCCCAAAAGATGATAGCAGCATCGCATGAACAGCAATTCAGTGAGCTACGCATCTACGCACATACCCCCATCATTGTCCTTGAGCGAAGACCCGTTGTTGATGGGAACACGAGCAACATGAATGCCGCATCTTCTTCGAGTATATACTAGCTCTCCAACGAAATGGAGATATAAAGTCCTGTCAAGAGATGAGCGTCTTGACAGCGGACAACGAGAGAGTGGCAATCTGGATTTTACTTATAATGACTATTTGATGCATGGGGGTTTCCTACAGACGAGGCCAGAAGGCCCGAGGATTTGATTTGCGGAGTTAAAGCCGGCATATTCGCGCATCGAATGTGACCTTGGAAGTCACACGATGATGCGAATTGATATCGAGGCATTGGGCCTTGATATATAAACTGCATTAAGGGATTATGGTATGCTTCCAAGCTGTTTCATAGCATAGCATCGGAAGTTGAACCCCTTTAGCCATGAGAAACACAATGAGAAAGAGGCTCACATTTCCCCATCTTTGATTTACATAACTTGCCATGTGATATGTATAACCGTATCTAAGCCCGTAGTTGAGCCCTCAGGCGTCAAATCTCACCACTCATCCATATCCTATGTCTTGTATGGCGGATGTGCTTGTCACGACTACGCTTAGGAAGACATGCTACGCTCGTGCCATGGACGCGCGTCCTTGGCCATAGTTATGCTAAGCAATGATCGCATAGACTAGCATTTTTGTCTCTGAGTAGACCTATGATTATTTGATATACAGAACATTGACGTAGCGCCATCCATAGAACCGATCAACCCAAAACATTCAGGCAGTAGCAACTACATGAACAAAGCATATAGTATTGTTGCCTGAGACTAGTGGACGTAATAATATCTGTCACAACCCAACACGGCACATGTCATATAATCATTGATGCAAGTGTGAACTGAGGGTTTTTCTTGCCTAAGTCTATGTCGAAGCTTATATTATTCTCGAGGAGGTCCGGAAGTTGGACCATAGAAGCTCTATCTACAACCCACAGAGTCCTCATTAACGACATAGACATATATACATCCCTCTCTACCAGCGAACCATCGTCGCATCCCCCGATCTCCGCTCCGCTACAAGTACTTCCCCTTAGCGAAGCGGCCTCCGAAATCCGCGGCCTTGGCCAAGAGCTCCCGCCGCTGTGTGGCACCAATGCGGCCCCCGAGCTTCATGTCCTTCTCCTTGTCGAAGGCGCGCTTGCTAGGGTCGTCGTCCTCGTCGTCCTCAGCCGCCCAGCCCTTCTTCTTCGTCTTGCCTGCGCTGGGATGCGAGGACCCCCCTCCTTGCGCCCGGGCAGCTTGGTGTTCTTCGTAGAGACTGCGGCCGCGCGTGGCTTCGGTGAAGCTCTGGATGCGCGCGGCCTGCGCTTGCTCGGCGTCTTCTTCTTCTCTTCCCCTCTTCTGCGCCTTTGAGCGGTGTTTGCTTGCGTTTTGCGAAGCTGAGGTTGAAGTGGGAGTAGACCCAGTGTCCCGCCCGAGCACGGCGTTCTCGAGACGTTTGCGCTTCTCCTCGGGCGTCTCGGTCCATATGCTGCTGATCTCGCCACCCGAAGAACTCGTGTTCGCCCGCGGTCCGGAGTTGAAGCGCCGCGCTTTCAGCTTCGTCGGGTCGGCGGCGCTGCGGTGCTCGTCCGCGCTCGGCGGCGCGAGCATCCAGTCGTCGCGCTTCGGGGCCTGAGGATTCGTGACTGAGGATTCGGCGGCGGCTTTGAGAGCGTGGGCTTGTTGTCGTTGCTTGTGCGAGGTGGATGATGCTAGCGCGGGGCCGTAGTCGTCCTGGGAGTCTGAATCGGAGTCTGAGTCTGCACTTGTGGGAGGCCGCTCGGAGAGCGGCGCTGGAGGGGGAGCTGGCCCGTGGATGCGCCTGGGTTCTGGTGGTGCCGGGCCTACGTCGTCGTCTGCGTCTTCGTCTTCGCTGTCAAGAGGGATCTCGTTTGTGTTTGTTGATGGTAATGAAGGCCCTATTGGGCGTCGCGTGGCGGTCGTAGTTTGGGGCTGGGGTACTTCAGAGGGCCTAGCGCTATCGCCATCTTCGCTGTCTAAGTCTACCTTATCGGTATTCTTGGGTGGAAGACTCGGTCCTGCCGAAGCTTTTGGAAGAGGCGTCGGTCCTATTGAAGGCGGGAGAGAGGGTCCTATTGACGCGGATGTCGTGGAAGCTAGAGCTGGCGCGGGAGGGCCGTATCCATCGTCGCTGTCGCTGTCGCTGTCAAGGTCTATCTCGTCTTTGTTCTGCTGTGCGCTTTCTGAGGCACGTATTTTGGTTGGTGGTGAGTCTGTAGACGCTTCATCATCAGGAGTACGCTTCCGTTTCATTAGATGAGGTGGCAGCGTTGGCCCGATCGAAGCCATAGTTGCAAATGAATGGGAAATCTTGCCGTTTCGCTTATGAGTATACGAATGCGCAAATTAGAAAGGACTATAGCATCTGGTCTTCGTATCTAATAGAGAGAATAGCTGTATTAGTTCTTGATGGTGTTAAGTTCACATCTAAATTATTGAGTGTCCAAAGGTACATACCTGCTGTATGCAGCTAGCCCCACTAAATACCCGCTATGTCAGTAACTGCAGATCGCCTTGGTTAGCAACGGCCATGCTACACTGCGCCGCGCCTAGCTTGAGTTGTTATGTCACAGCCGTCTTCTAGACACTGGAAGTCGCGACACTATCAATTGGGTATGCCGGACTGCAGGCAAAGAGCGACTCGTAGATGCTTCGACTTTTATAGCTGATAACAAGCTGTGAGCCATTTTTTTATCCGTCAACATTGTTCGTCTCTTGTTCGCATCACGTGGGGCCCCCTTGAGAGCTTGATCCTGACGCGCGCCAGTCAGCATCGAGGATCCGTAAACTGCAGCCTGCTAATAAGTCATTGCAGAAGAGAGCGAAACTGTGCCGCACGCCGCAGTGCCAAAGCCCACACCATCGCGAAAACACTGCTCCGAAGCCATGCGCTCGATACAACCACCTCGATGAGCACTCAGCCGTCGGAGAGAGAAGATGGGGATATGGGCCAAGACCACCCGGATCTAGCTCCACACGGAGATGCAGAGTCGAGCGACGACGAGACGATCAAAGGGGATGCCGATGGTGTTGATACTGTTGATGCTGCAGGAGCCATAGAAGGGGAGGGAGAAGAGGAAGAAGGAGAGCTTCAAGATGATGCACCCGGTCCATCCCCGATTCAAGGCTCTGTCGCTGCCAACCGGTACCGCCAACTGCTCAGAGACCAGGACGATGTGTCGGACGAGGGCTCGTCGATGGACGGCCTACCTCGACGAGCTGGTAGTCCGATTAACTCCTTGCTGTCGGATCACGGCGATTCGCCCTCCGTTCAAGTATGTGAACCTGGAGACTTGCAATGCGACCGCTTGTTAACTGCTTGTAGGGGTCTGTCCTGTCCTCGTCGCTTGGCAGCAGTGTCGCGCCATCTTTAGCATCGCGACCCGGACTTAATAGCCCGACCCCATCCTTTCGACCCTTCGACCGCCGCTTTCAATCACGCATTTCCTCTCCGTCCGCACTATCGCCGCGACCGTCGTCTCCTGCCTTCCTGACAGGCCACAGCAGAAATGTGTCTCTTAGTAGCCAGCTACTCTTGGATCCCGGAGAGACCGATACCCCCTCGCCACCCTGGGAGGTTGTTCGGTGGACAAAGCTTAAGAAATTGAATGGACAGGCTTTTTCGGAGGCTGGAAAGCGCGGTTTCGGTTCTCCTACCTGTATAGCTGTCTCTGCTTCGATTGTTCTGGGTACCACCAAAGGCATAATTTTAATGTTTGATTACCACCAAAATCTCAAGATGATCATCGGGCCGGGTACTAAAGGTGAGGCTTTTGCTCTCTTCTCATTGATATTGGAAATTCTTCCCTAACGCGACCCAGCTGTGGAATCTGGCCCTATCACTGCCATCGCAATATCAGCCGATCATACTACAATAGGGGCTGGCCATGCCAATGGAAACATCTTCACTTGGGACACAAGTCGATCTTCTCGCCCATTTCTGCACATAACTCATTTAGATCCGTCTCGGACGCAACATCGGACAAATGATGGCCATATCCCCAATGTCGCTGTCACCCATCTTGGATTCTTGGGAACGAGACACACAGCATTAGTCTCAGCAGATGATCGCGGCATGGCATTTTCTCATCTGGCCACCCGGGGGACTGGTTCACTCGGTAGGACGGTGAAGACAGTGAGAATACTTGGGCGGTATCCCGAGACACCGGTAGCACCAGGCAAACCCCTGAAGCCAAGTACTGTACTGGCCTTTTCGCCCCTGCCACTGGGAAACGTAGAACGTGCGACAGACGCGATGGGTCTCACGGCCATGCTTACCCCATATCTCTTAGTTATTGTATCGACAACGCCAATTGCACAGACTCAACACAAGTCAGCGAGACCCAAAGATGTCGCGCCACACGGCGCTATGAGCGGGTGTTTGGCATGGTTTCCTGCGGTCAAATTGAAAGTTCCAGATCCTGCCACTGGAAGTACAATGTCAAAGGTCAAACTCGTTTACTGTTGGTCCAATGTTTTGACTGTGCTAGACGTGGATGAAGCACGCCCCGATAACAAGGATAAGCCGCCAACGCTCAAATTCAAGGCCCGTAGCCGTTGGAAATGCGAAGAGGCTATTGTCGCGGTGCAATGGTTGAGCCGTTCTGTTCTGACTGTCCTGACAATTAGCCAGCGCTTGATCGTCCTAGAGGATCGCTCCATGAGGATGACAGAAGCTTTCGATCTCATCCATAAGCATATATACCATGCCGACATATTTTCCACACAGCTCCACGCTTTAGTAGAGCAGCTAGACGAAGAGGACACCTCTATGCATGGTGTTGTCGCCGATGCTTTCTATATGAGCCTCAAAGCATACAAGGGTCGGATATTCTTACTAGGGTTCAACGATGTCTCCATTGGATCATTGTCAAATTGGGCTGACCGCTTGATTGCCTTGATGGAGAATGGCGACTACGTTGGCGCCATTCAACTCGCTACCTCATACTACACTGGTGATGCCAATAAGTTGACTATTGGATTACCCGAAGATACGACTTCGCGGCATCAAATGGTGCAAGATAAATTGATGGAAATCATGACCGCATCTTTGAAATATGCATTTGGCCAACGCCAGAAGAACAAATCCTCAGCAGACGATCAACACCTGCATGAGCTAGCAGAAACTTGTTTTGTGGCATGCCAGAATGTGAGAGATATTGATTTCCTCTTCGACGAAGTATATGAATGGTATGAAGAAGGTAGTGCTGAGGGCATATTTCTCGAGGTTCTTGAACCCTATATCCTAGAGAAAACGATCAGGACCGTTCCACCGACGGTCGTTAAGGCAATGGTAACATACTTTGTGAGCCAGGCTTGGGAGAGTCGCTTAGAAGAGATGATCTGTCATATGGAGACTGCAACTCTCGATATTGACCAGATTACGCTCCTTTGCAAACAACACGCCCTCTACGACGCCCTTCTCTATGTGTGGAACCAAGCCTTGCATGATTACATTACCCCCCTTATTGACCTCTTGACGCTCCTCAGGCCGTCAACACCCAATGGTATTCACGGATCACCTGGAAATACAGCAAAAGATGAATTATTTGACGTTAATGCTCTCAAGATCTTCCCATACCTGTCATATACTTTGACAGGTAGAATATGGCCGACGGGCGAGCTGATTGATGAAGAACTGGCCTTGCAAGCGAAGGCCGAGCTCTACTGGTTTCTATTTTCTGGAAATACGATCGAATGGCCGAAAGGAAGCAATAAGCGGTTCCTGACCTCCCCGGCTGGGGCGCGAGAGCCGCCGTTTCCTTACTTGCGAATGATATTGAAGCTTGACGCTCCAAGTTTCTTGAGTGCACTAAATGAAGCCTTCGAAGACCCCTTTCTCAATGAGTCTCAGGAGAAGCAGCTTAATGGCGGCTCCGGAAAGGATCTGCCCGAAGAGCAGGTGTTTGGCATGACTGTCGACCGCCAATACGTGGTGTCAATCCTGCTAGAGATCATGAACCCCGACGATTTCGCCTCCGAGGATACAATTTACTTGGACATGTTCATTGCGCGGAATCTACCCAAATTTCAGCAATACATAATAATCCCAGGATCAACGTTGAACAAAATCATTAGCGGACTTTGCAATTATCCAGGTGCGGATCTGGCGGACGACGCCCAACTCAGTACGGAATACCTTCTCTCTGTATATCAGCCTCCGGATTTGCAACCGATGATATCTCTATTCCAAAAAGCTGGTTTCTATCGCGTCCTAAAACGGATATATAAAAACGACAAGCGGTACGGATTATTGATACAAACCTACTTTGAAGACCCCGAAGATCGGGACGGTGTTTTTAGCTGCCTTGTGGATTGCCTCAAATCTCAAGCTAGCCTCACCAAAAGGCAGATTCAAGATGTTCATGATGTTATCAAACAGCATTCACCAGAACTGGTAGAACTAGACCCAGCACAAGCGGCTCAGACTCTTAACGCATATGCGCCTGATCTCCACCGTTTTGTCGTCGACTCTTTGGAAGATGGCTCAGAACTACAATACACCTACTTAAAGGCACTCCTGGAGCCTGAACCTGAAAATTCGATGCAGCCAGAAAACACGCTAGACCGCGATTTCATTGAGCGCTACGTAAAACTTATGTGCCGATACAATCCCACCCATGTATCTGGCTATGTTGGCTTAGTTCAGGCGACAAATTTGAGACTTGATATACTACTTCCGACAATGGAGGACACTGGCGTTATTGATGCCGCTGTGATCCTTATGGCACGAGAAGGGCAGGTACAGGACGCAATGGGCCGGTTGACGAAGCATTTACACACACTAGAATCGGCTCTCAATGGTTTGTTGTCAGGCACAAGCAATGATAGAGATGATGAAGTCGACACTCAGCTGGTTGCAGAGGACCTCTTGAAGGCACTCCAAAAGTATACTCATGTGGGGATCTGGTTGTGTCAAGGCCAGATGAAAACATCGAAACAAACCGACACCGTCCAGTCCAGATATGGCTCACCAGCCCCCACTGATCTCAGCCCGAGCGAGAAACTATGGCTTGAAATGATCGATACCACGGTTCAGATCACCCGCAAGTTGTCTGCTGTAGTCAGCTCACCGGAGCCTGCTGCAATTCCGGAACATGGTGAACGTCCTCTACTAGTGGACACCGACAAGCTTGTTGCTCTACTACGTTCTCTTGTCCAACACACATTTACAGCTCTTCTCACAGCAACCTCGGCCCGAGATTCTCTCAATTCCGGTGACCGCTTGGTGACTTCTGCGGGGGGAAACTTAACCTTTCTGCGGATTCTTCGTGCCTTTCTGACACGGGCAGCCGCCACGTCGCCAAACTTGGCTGATTTGCGTGCGGTGTTATCTTCAATCTTCGCTGCCTATGCTTACGAGCAGTCTATTTTGCAGCTTTCGAGCAGATTACTTGAAGAACAGCTGTTTGTCAATGTAAAACAAGCGGTGGAACTACGCCAAAGAGGATGGCGACCCAAGGGATCAACCTGTGAAGCTTGCGGACGTCGAGTGTGGGGGCCCGGTGTCTCAGGCAATGTTTTCGAAGCATGGGAAGAGAGGCAAGCCATGAAAACCGCACGACGGATAGAGAGCAAGTCCGCTGCCGCTGCTGCTACTGCCCCTCCCAATTCGTCTATGGCACGTGGAAAAGGCAAAGCAGAAATTCCACAGCAGACAGAGACTCTTTCGGGCAAGGGTAAAGGCAAGAACACAGAATCAGTTGCGCAGGACTCTTCGGGCGGTGAGCCAGCTCAAGAAGGCGGCCCTCATACCGTGACGGACCCTGGTCAAAACGGGGATGGAGTGAGCACGCGCAACAATCAACCTCTAGGTCCACTTGTCGTGCTGGCGTGTAGGCATATCTATCACCAGCGGTGTCTGGATGCGCTGCGGGGAGCGGGCGAAGAAGAAAGGCACAGGACAGTGGATGAGTTCGGACGAGAGGAGTATAAATGCCCTATTGACGGTTAACCGAAGAAGACTACTAGTAATTAGTTGTAAATAATTCTTGCATATATCCTGATGACCTAGCCTAGCATATAATGAATGCATTTCATTCCAGCGATTATCTCAAAATATCAAAAACAGTCGCTTTTGTTCTGTTACTATCCTATCAAGATTTGAAGGTTGCTTTATCTTCCTTTGACTTTTCATCGCCGCCAGCTGTGAGCCGGTCATACATTATCCTTTTCAGCTGGCAGGCAGCTGGCAGGCAGCTGCCACTGTTCTTCACATCTCAAAGCTCGTAATACTGCATACCAAACAGCTAACAAGGTTCAACATGGAAACTCGCCAGTTGTGATATACAAAAATATTCAAAATGGCGCCCACACAGCTTCCCACGTCTGGGAATCCACTGTGAGTTTACCTTTATGTCCGGATCCTTGTTTCAACTCTGTGAGCAAGAAGGCAAGCTTCCTGGAGCTTTTGGTGGACCAAGACCACGCTCACAGTCTGGTGTAAGGTGCGCAAGTACTAGCTAATGGTGAAATTAAGGGTGTTTTTCGATATCACTATTGGAGGTAGGACATATTTCCCGCTTGATACTGGACCTTAAATCCTATTAGACATATCATTTCGTGGATAAGATCTCGCGCATCTCACCCGTCTCTCACTCACCTCTCATCTCATCTCGACATCCATCAGTTAAACCAGCGAACCTATCGCCTGCCTCTTCTACCCCGTGTTCCGATATTCCAATGCTCGCACACATGTGCAGAATTCGCTGACAGACAAATTGACAGGCGAGCCGCTCGGGCGCATCACCTTCGAGCTCTTCAAGGACAGCGTGCCGCGGACGGCGGAGAATTTCCGGCAATTCTGCACCGGCGAGTCGAAGAACAGTCGCGGGCAGCCGCAGGGGTATAAGAACAGCAAGTTTCATCGAATTGTGAGACTCTCTCCTCTTTTCTCTCTTCCCCCCCTCCGTCGTCGCCATACCGCCCCTATCTCTCTATCTGATATGACATAATCTCAAAACGCTATTTGCTAACCAACCTGGTTTGTCAGATAGGTCAATTCATGTGCCAAGGCGGCGATTTCCTGAACGGCGACGGGACTGGGAGCACCGTACGTGCATGCTCTATTCGAAAGCCTTCGCAATGGGAATTTAGAAATTGGATATACAGCTGAACCGTTCACGCGATGAAATCATACAGTGTATCTACGGAACGAAGTCTTTCGCGGACGAGAACTTCACCACGAAACACACGCAGGGCGGCTTGCTCTCTATGGCGGTACGCACACTCCCCTTCCCCTCCCCTTCCCCTGCCCTCCCCTTCCTCCCCTTCTCACTTTATCTTCCTTTGCCATGTGCCCAAGGCCCATTCACCACGAATTGGAAGCTAGGGATAGATCAGATGATATACTGATGTTGTTGTATCCGCGTAGAACTCGGGCCCGAACACGAACGGCAGCCAGTTCTTCATCACGACAGTGCCGACGCCGCACCTCGACGGCAAGCACGTCGTCTTCGGCAAGGTCGTCGACGGCTTGGGCGTGGTGGAGAAGATGGAGAGGACGAAGACGGGCCGGAGGGGGCGCGATGTCCCGGATTTGGATGTGGTTATTGCGCAGTGCGGCGAGATGTGAGGTCTTGAGGTCGTGAGGGAGTTGGAAGATTTGGTGGATGGCTGCGGACTATGAGAGATGTAGTTCGCTAGGCTGGTTAGAGTTGTCCTTGCTCGTGGGCAGCATGAGTGCAAACATCCGACTCGCAGGCTCAAGGCAGTAGTTGTCGTTCAGGTTCAAAGCCAACGGATAGCACGGGTGAGGCCAGAATGCTAGAACCGTAGAGTGAGCTTGCAGCGTAAGGACCGCATGCCAAAATCACAAGAAGAATAATGATGAGCTGGGTCTGCAAAGCATTCAAGCTGACGATGGTATTATATTTGCATGCTCGTCCTGAAGACAGCGTTCTAGTTCTGTGCTCCCTGTCGGAATCTCCGCAGGCTTACTGCCGACACCATCATTATCGCCTTTCACTGTCGTCCCAGCATTTGCCTTCCCTTCGCGCCCCTGTCCCCCTTGCTCTTCTTCCCCATCCGCCTTCTTCCCAACTTTCCAGCGATACTCCCTCTCCACACCCCTCCTCATCTGCGCCGTATCACACAACCTCTCATTCCCACACTCGCACACCCCGCCAGCGCGCAGCCAGCGATACGTAATACTCCAGCGGTCGCCGCGCGCGCGCACGGTGGTGCCGTCGGCGAGCACGTCCTTCTTGCGCTTGGCGATGCCGTGCTCCCAGTGCAGCCGCGCGTCGCCGGACATCTGCATCATACTGCGGGGTGGGAGGTCGATGTCTACGAATTCCCTTTCCGGTGCCTCCTTTTCTGGCTTGGGCTCGGCCATGACTGTGTCTTTGTCTTTGGTAGTGGTTGCGGAAGGGGGGGAAGGAGAGGGAGTGGGAGAGGGGGGGTCCCTGGTCCGCCGGAACCGCATGATTACGGGACTCCCCAGGGACAGCGCGAAGAGCTCGTCATACGCTGAATGCGTGTCCACGTGCGGCGGGATGCCGGCGCCCGGCGGGTAGTGCTGCAGACAGACCTGGTCGGGATCTCGTCCCTTCCTCTTATCCCTTCCCTCTTCATCTAATTCCCCATCCACCTCTCCCTGCCCTTCACCCCCTACATACGGGATCAAGGGCCGCAGCCAGTCCGGAAAGGGGCGGTAGGGGATGTCCGGGTCGATGCCGAAGGTCTTGTAGTCGAAGGTGTAGCCGTAGTGCAGCGAGAGGCGTGTCCCCGGCTTCTTGGCCTCCGGCCATTCCAGTTCGTGCTGAAAAATGTGTAGGAGTTGCGCTTCGTGAGCGGGCGTGATGAAGTCTGGCTGCAGCCGCAGACCGTGGGGGATGGTGGGTAGGTCTTCCATTTTGCTGGACCCTGGGCACTGGTGGGAGGTATATTATTATGGTATGGTATAAGTAGGTGTACGATATGCGCCCTCAGCCGCTTTCCCCTATTCGAGCCTCATTTATAGCCAGGCGGTAGATGAAGGATGTGGATAGCCCTGCCTTATGTTGTGGCTTAATTGCAGTCGTCGCTCATGCGAATGAGCCGCTGAAAAATGCCATTAGAAGTAGTACAGAGTATATTGGATTTGCATATGAGACGAATGAGATATTAGGGGTCGAAAAATGAAATGTAATACGGAATAATTGAAAGGACTGAGAAGGATAAGGTGCGAGGGAAGAATTGAAGATTGTTTGTGACAGATTTAGCCAATGAGATCACGAGACCAGTGAGTGGGACGGACGTGACAGTAACAAAAACGCTACATCTCCTATCTCACTGCACGAGAACAAAATCGAATCAAGTTCACTTGCTCTTATTTTAAGAATTCAATCAGGTTGTATAGTCGCTGAATAAAAGCTTCCTCTTGCAGGGAGCTCATCATTTCATTAAGTGCAGAACAGTGCTAGTCATTTCTTTTTGAATTGAAGGCAGGACTCATTCAGTTAATCAATCAGGTGTTTTTGGCCCAAGTAACGCCTGACGCCATCGCGTCGTCGCCCAAAATAATCCAGGGGTATCAAAATGCAGGCGTCTATAGTCATTCCCACCTTCAATCCGAGCCACCCTCGTCCTCATTAGCACTGGTAAGATCACCGTATAGAACCTCGCAGACTCCAGCCAGCGGCACATCCATAACAGCATCAGTGCCTCTATTCCACACACTCTTCCAGTCCAGCGAGCGCGCGGTCTCCTCCGTCATCTGCTTGCGCTCAGCACCATTCCCTGCGCCCTTCGACCTGATGCGCCCTCTACTGTCAAGGGTGGCGATCTTAGCAGCCTCGTCGACGATGGTCTCGATGGAGGTCAGGGGCAGCGTCAACACCTCAGTATTATACAGGGCCAGGGCGACGTAGATGTAGACGATGAGCATGGTGATGAAGGAGGGGATGGCCAGGGCCCACCAGCGGTTGGGGTAGTAGTAGATTCCCAAGGCGTGCAGCAGCGGCGACGGCAGGTAGGCCCACAGCAGGTAGATCAGGAAGGTCAGCGACGAGAACAGGTACACGACGAAGCCGTAGTACTCGTACGTCGGCACCTTCGGCGACGCCCGCGGCACCGGCTGCATGTTGTCGTCGTCCGACGGGTCCGGCGTCGTCGGCCGCGACGGGCGCAGGAGAGAGGTCAGTGATGGTGAGGGTGGTAGTGGTGTCGGTGGCCGGCCGTAGAAGGGCGGCGAGAAATAGTTTTGGCTTGGTGGTGGTCGCGGAAACGGCTCGTCGTCGTCGTCATCGGCTGAGGAGGAGGCGTTGGACTGGCTGTCCGAGAGGAAATCGGCTTCCACCTCTACCTCCTCCTCTTCCTCCGAGAGCAGAGACATGGCGGCGCGCTGTAGGACCGAAGTCTCGTATGCTGGCTACATATGTAGTCAAGTGGGCCGTGAACTTTATGACTGCCGGGCCCGGGAATACTCAATCCATCGGCATACCCAGCTACCTACTCAACATGCAAGTAAGCAGGCAAGCCGTATGATAGTTTGGTTCATGGGCGCAGTAGAAGCTATCACAGGATAGGTGATAAGAATCGCAGGTGGGCCTTTAAGCTGGGTACCTAGGCACTCCGTATCGGTGTCTGTGGTCGTGTGGATACGCTGGATACAGTGGGGCAGAACATCAGTTTAGCGTGACTGCGATGTTCCCTGCGCACTAGACGCGTAGCTGCGACGCTCTACTGTATTTCTCCCGTCACAATTATAACCTTAAAAGAAAGTAACTTCACCGAGACATTGGAGCTTGTCGACAAGCACAGGCTTGAAGCCATGATAGTATTGTGTATTACCGTGCCACAAACTGATTGGCACAAAACCATACCTAGTAACGTCGGCTTCGGGACTGCGACTACAGTAGCCTGACTGTGGTCTTCAGCTGCTGCCGCCATCTGAAGTCGAGAACGTACGGTACGATTAAGCTGACCTACCAAGTACCGACACATGTAAGTATGTAGCAGTATTGAAGCTATGCTATTGCTATAGCTCAACAACTAGACCATAGGTAAGTTAGACTTTTACGCTATTTCCCGGCCTTGCGACTGCGGCATTAATGAAAAGTTTCATAGCTGAGTCAATGTTAACGAAGAAATTATATATAAAACTAGATTAAAGAGCATTTAGTTCACCGAGATGTCCACGCAGTTCTGCCATAGGATACTACCATAGTATGAGAACAGAACTACAAGAGTGTAATCTTTAGCTGATGTCTCTTGTCCTGGTCATTCGTAACAAGGTCAACAACTACTGTCGCGACAGGGAAAAGGCCCGCCTTCAGAATGGCCGTGTCTTTCTTCCTCGACGGCGATAACATGGCCCTCCCGGGACTGCGAGCACTCTTCGCGTGTTCCTCTTTGAGATCTTTCGATTTGTCGCGCACCGTGCACCACGCAGTCTCCTCCGACCCCATCACGCCAACGGACACCACGAAATGGGCGGTGGACAATCTCATCTGGAAATCCATGACCGCTGTAGGGGAGTCGTTGTTTGGTGTTGTCGTGACACGGATAAGATCGACCGTTTGTTTAGCCTCCGCTGGATAGACTGCCTTCAGGTCGAACTGCTTCAGCGCTGGTACTCTGTATATGTCGAACAAGTGAATGTTCTGCTTCGGTTTGGCTCCCGCGGCGTTAGAGGACAATACGTTGCCGCGGACATAGAGAGCTGTTTGGCGGAAGTACATCTCCGAGGTAAAGAGGCTCCCCGTACTCAGGCGGTTCATGGAGGTGAGCCTGGTCTTCTTAGTCCTCATGAACTGTTGGCTTCCCGCGCCTTGAAGGCTCTCGACGTAGATGCCAATGCATTCTTCGGGGTTGTCTTGATATTGACAAGCGAGAAAGGCCGCTGGGTTTGCATCTTGCCTTAGAGGCAGCCAAATGTGCAGGCCTTTGTTGGTCATGGCAAATTCTTTGGTTCCGAGCCACTTTTGGAAATGAACGATGTTGTGTGCATCCCTGAATTGCTCTGGAGACTTGGCCAATAGGCCCTGAACAGAAAGTTGTCTCATGGCCGGCCCCTTCGAATGCTCTTTGCGAGGTTTTCCCTCCCTATCATTTCTTCTATTCTCCCTGTCTAGCTTGTCCTTTTCGTCCCTTTTCTCTTCTTCGTCTGTGAGTTGCTTCCAGGCGAATATGGAATGGTCATCGGTCTTCTTGATGATTTCTTCCTGCAGCCTAATGAAGGCCTTCTGTCCTTCGCCGTATAGCACTGGCATGTTGACACCAAATATCCCCATCAGGCCGTAAGCTCTGTCTTCCGTCACCGTGGCTATCCTCTTGGAAGCCCAACTCATCCTCTGAGCTACGCTGGCCGACTCTGGGTCAGCACCTTTGAGAAACTCTACTGGAATTCGGGTGATTTCATATATGATATCTGCGAGCGTCTCTCTGGTGCCGATCTTGCTCCAGTCATCCGCAAAGAACACGACTTCCCGAGGCGCTATGAGTTCCTGTAACGTCCACATTCTCTCAAACCAAGCGCTGTCTCTGAACTGTGATTTGGGTGCCCGTGGATCTCCACCGGGAGAAACGTCTGCCAGGTAGGCGTAGCATACCTGAGAGTTCTGATACCATTCGTACATGGAGTTGATGGACATGCTTTCCTCTCCGGCGTCCTTCTTGTTGATACAGCAGGTATCGGCCCAAACATATTTTACTTTATCCTTCTTCGCCTGATCACAGGCTCCTTGGAGCTTTGGGAACCCTTCCTTGGTCCTGTAATCAGTATTGTCTTGCACCATGTCGCCGTACAAGACCTCCTTAGTATTAGGCCATATCCATCTGTGAGACAAGATCGCGTAATGCGCCTCGCCGTAGACCGTTGTATTCTCATCTTGGAATTTAACGGTGCTGGATTCAAGAAATCGTGGGACGCCCATTTTGAAGGAAGAGCAATTGATAGAGGTGGGAAACTATATGAATAAGGCAAAAGGGCGAAAATGTTAGAATGAGAGGGAACGATGACAAGGAACGACTGATAGAGGCTTAAACGTATACATAATAATTGCCGTTAATCCAAAGGGGCTCTGCGGCGTCGTTTTCCTCCGTCACACTTACCTGCTAAGGACCAGGGGGCTATATATTTGCCAACGCATTTCATAGAACGGCATGTCGAGCCGATTATTGGAAGTCACGTTATCTCCGGGGAATATTGCTGACTGCATGCATGTGGGTAGCATTTCCACTTGTTTCCCACCTGTCACTGTTTTTAGCTGCCGGCCGCGTAGTAGGTATTTGCGCTGTTTCCTATTAGAACGTCAATGCCCCGATTTTCCGCTTTTAAGGTCACGGTGCGGAGATGACACTGAAAGTGATAATAAACCCTACCTATCGTCACACTGTTTGAATATATTCCCTGCCTTACCAGTATTACTTGGATTACATGTAACTGATCGACGAAATTTGACTATCAAGTTCTAAAACCATGTTGGAATGGCAAGATGAAGACAGACGTATAGATAGAAGCTAGACCATAATTATCACACTAGATGAGATAATCTGCTCAGATTGCGTTTCGTTGGTACATTGCACGAGAGCATGGCCCAGACACGAAAATGTGCTATCAGTACGACGTAGATGAGCGGGATCTAGGCAAATATTCCAATATCTTGTTAGTGCTATGTTGACTTATCAATTTCGTACTATACCCAAAAGACCTCAGCCAAAATCTTCAAAACTTATGAGGTAGGCCCTGCTAAGTCGGATAGAGAGAGTGATGCTTTATCTACTAGATTGATGATGATCGAAATTTCGCCTGATTCACACAGTGTTTATATCTTCAGCCGCGATTTCCATCGCCTGGTCGGACCCCGAGAATGATATTTCCCAATCAAAGTGGTCCCTGGTGACCAATTCAACATCAATCTCAACGTCGGGAGGAGCTACCGAGGCGGACGGGGAGGCTTTTTGTGTTCCCGGATATTTCCATTCACCACTTAATGGTTGAATATCAAAGCGCATTATCATGAGAGCTGTAAAAGCCAGAAGCTCTGTGCTTGCAAAGTGCCTCCCGGGGCAAAGGACAGTTCCTCCACCAAATCCGCGGAATGCAACAGGGTTAGGACGCTGCCGCTTGCTCGATCGTACGAAGCGCCGAGCATAAAACTCGTTAACATTCTCCCCCCAAATGTCCCAGAACGAATGTTGTACTGGCGCAGGAATCATCAACATATTCCCCTTTTTCAGGAGATATTTTCCATCGAGGTGGTGATCTTCCAACACCACACGGGTAGAAATTCCTGTACCATGAAATCGCAAAACTTCCTGTAAGATTGATAATAGGGTCGGACACTGGGTTTTAACGTTGGTGATGTCAAGTTTGCGAACGTTGGTATTAGACTGTATAATGCTAGAGACTTCGCGCCTGCAGTCATCCAGCAAATTTGGATCAGAATAAATGTGGTAGATCATCCAAAATGCGGCTGGACCAGTGCTTCCGATGATGGCAAATATGTTTCCGACTTCTGTCCTGGGTATATCATCTATTGGAATTTTATATTGAATATTGTGTTCATATCGCCGTTTCGTGAGACCGGAGGCCTTCAGGTGACCATTCTCACGAAAGTATTGCGTTAGCGCCTTAACCACCAACTCACGGCTACAGTATGCTTCTGCCGCTAGAAATTTTGGTGCAAGGTTTATAAGAAATAGGACGATCGTGGGCTCAAATTCGCTACATGAAGAGTCAGGATAAACTAGCGTAGAGATATGAGGTTCTTATCTGTTTTCTTGACGTACTACCACGCAGCTTCAACCTCGAGGTGCCTAAAGGGGTTCTGTGGCCCGTATACACCGTCGCTGGTAGCCACGAAAATTTGGTGGCGGACCCAGTTGAATAATTGGATGCGAGTTCGCTCTGTGGTGACTGCATTGGGAGAAGTAGCAATAGATTCAACTGAAACGCGGTTCATGGCATCAAGCTCGACGCCAGGTGACAATGCTGGATGAATAGAATGCTTGAATGTCGTTAAGTAGCCATGATCGGCGACCATCTCATCGGACATGATCTTGACTGCCGCTCTGCTAGCTCCCATAACATTTTCGGCCGCCTTGACTTCAATTGGACCAAAGGCTAGGGTTTTGAACTGACGCTGAGCGACAGGGATAAGAGATGTGGAGTTAATGACATATATACATGAGCCAGGTAGTCGAAGGGTATGGATCGGATAGCCATATACGTCTCTAGGGCGAATAATTAGACCCGCGTCAATAGATTATGGTTACGTGTTGAGAATTACCTTAGGTAGCTGTAGAATTTGGACTTTCTCATGATCATTCCAATGACAGGCCCTAAGAATGGTATAGGAAAGTGAACTACGGGAGGCTCGCCAGAGTTCTGCGTCAGGCGAAGGAAAGCTTGGAAAAGCACATATGCAGCCACAAGGCCTCCAACGGCCGTGCTGAGAATTTGGTAGCTCATTTGAGCGAAGGTGTTCGCAGCTTGAACAACCTAGATTGCCTATAATACAGCTTGTGAATGGGGCTGGAAGGAGGATGGTGGGATTGCAACAAAAGGAGAGAGTGTGTTGGGGGGGGGGGGGGGGGGGGGTTTTAAAAAAAAAAAATACATGGAATTGATATTGTTTTTAAAAAAAAAAAAAAAACAAAAAAAAATA